>JAMKCH010009650.1:0-110812 GCA_023653785.1 Ophioderma brevispina | reverse complement strand
TCCCCAAAACAGATGTGTTTTGTTTACCTCTTGGATTCCGATTTAAAAAAAGTGTGAGAAATAAATAATTGGTGTGATTCCCTTAGCCTAACGTTGGACTTTCCATACTTTTAATACTCAAACCTACGCAGCCTCTCACCTTATACCTATATACAAATATATTTTTCGGAGGTAAAATTGGTCAACTTTTATGCACTGTTCACAAAAACGTTTACGTGAATTTACTCTCTCTCTTCTCTTCTCGTATATATATAATAAATACTTGGGAGGAAATATTAAATTATATGAATTGGTTAAGTAACTAGAATGAATTCTTCCAGGCCGCGGATAAAGGGAGGGGGGCGGCGGAGGGGCGGGCGCGCGCCCCCCCCGGTTGGTAATTTGGTAAGGTAATGTCGGTGTAATTCTGCAAAATCTTGCACAATCAGCCCCATTTTGGAAGCTTTGGACAAGTTTCAGCTTTCAGGCCCCCCGGTAATTTTGATCGTTTTTCCAAATCTGGATCGCCCCTGATTTCCATAGCCTATTTTTCCCTTCCCCATCACCAAGGACGGCACAAGATCCTTACCACATGAAAATTATTAATTTTTTAAATAGTATTTGAGAAAAACGGTTTATACAGGAAGCCGAGTTACGTTACGTGGGATATTGGGCTACAAGTAGCCCAGCTTGAATATCCAATAACTCACTAAACAACTCTATAAGAACGAAAAAAAGCATTTGAATGCGCGATGTTCTGTCGTGACGCGGAATATTCTACCAGAGAAGCGGGTTTATAACATGGTAGCAAACCTTGTATTCGGTCCAGCTAACCCTGCTTGCTAACGTGTCCAGACACAATGGTTACCTGTCCGGAAATACTTTTTATGTCGCCACGTCTCCGTCCCTCGGGCCAGCATATAATTAAAACTTGCAGCAAGTTGCGCGTACGCGTGGTTGATAGTGATGATGAATGATTTATTTCATTGAAATTCTATTGAAAAGACGAGACGGGAGCGTCAAAGTCTGCCACAAAATTGAAGCACAACCGAGTTTTGGAAATCAAAATAGCAAAATCAGCACGACTTGGGTAGTGATAAAACGATGCTGTTGAAGAGACTTCAAAGGATGCGCGCATATGATTGATGTAAGTCATAGTACTCTTATCTTTCAAAAATCGAGCAGTGGAAAAATTTCTCCCTATTAAAAAGGACAGTTTGGGGTGTGCCCAAAAAACACCAACTGACGGCATCCTGTTACCTTATGCGCCCTCAACGTGTGAAATGAAATTGAAAAGTGTCGGGTCTTCCACTAGACCAGGGCCCGCGCATTCGGCCGGTTGGCGGCGCTAATGACGTATTGGCAGAAATTGTGACCTCATCAACTCGAAGTAGAGAGAATCATCCGACTAGCATGTCAACAGGGGGGGAGCCCCGCGAAATAACAATGATTTAAATCAAGGTAAAATAATTCTTTTGCCTCTTATTCACATTGTCTTTTGGTCGTGTTCCCACTATAAAATGTTGTGCTCGGACTAGACCGAGGCCACATCGAAGTGGACTCGGCCCACATTAATTACACGTCTCACTGCCGGATATAGTAATCCCATCCGTGCCAACGTTGATGTTGTTAGTTATCGGCCCCACTTACCCGGTGTTGTTGTTTACCAATGCTCCAGCCAATGCCAATAGTTATTTTGCAAAAAATTGATCTATTGTATTTCTTCTGTTGATACTTGAATGGAAAACAACTAGGAGGTCTGCCTCTTTCTCTGCTTGAATAATGTTGCCACCGCTTTGTGAGTGGTTTTGTTGTAAAACATGCTGTGTCGAACAAGAACAGGTCCTACTACTTCTGATCACTTTGATGAATCGGCGTGACCGTATTAATTTTTAAAGATTCATCGTAAACCCGGGAGTCTCATTGACTTTACGTGTTATGAATGTCCGTCAGCCAGCTGTTTTCACCACTGTCTTATCGCTAACAAATCTCAGTATCGTGTTTTTATACTAATTATATTACGATACCAATCGAGACACTAATCAGGAAGATGTTTCGGTATATTATGTGAATTCAATGTTAGACAAAGGATTTTGTTTGTGATAGTTTTGTCTTTGCCTCACACGCAAAGGCAGTGCTTTCGGCCGGTGGTGATAAGTGAGCCGGGCCCACTTCGATGTACAAAAGCGTTACCACTATGCATTTGTGGTACCACGTCCTGTTATTCTCTTGAGACTACCTTTACCTGAGGTGAGTCGGACCCGATCCGGGAGGTGGTCCGAGTCCACAGACAACAAGTTCCACTACGCAAGGAAGTGGGCCGATGTATTGTAGCATCGGTACCATGTCCTGGTACCAAACATCATAGTGGGAACGAGCCCTTTGTTTTCGTATGATAGACCTGAGATTATACTTACACTTAAAACGTTTGTTGATTTTCACGATAAACATGACAAATTCGGCAGAAAGAGAAAAAGTGTCGTTGCGTACATAACAATTTGAAATGAAATGTGGTCGACAGTGATGTGCGGTTCCCATTTAAATGATTGATGTGAACTTCTTATTTGAATCCCTCACGATTAAAAGATGACAATCGGTCAAATCTTTATATTGTTTCATTGTTTAGAACTTAGAAATCATATTAGGTGACTTCAATGTTAGCGCAATAGCAGAAAGGACCACCCGGCGTGGGCACGCGATGCCGTGCACGAATTGGTCCAAATGGTGGCTGTGGTTGAGTTGGTGCGTGCGCTGTGCGTTCATGTACAGCGTTTCGTGGCAAAACAGGGGCGCGGGTCCAGAGGGTAGGAGGAGGATATGCGATCATGGTATTGAGTAAATTCAATTTGGCAGTTTATTTTGTTGTTGCCTAGTAAGGTTTTTATTAAACTTTAAACTTTTGTGTATTTGACCTATTCATTCTACGTCCATTCGAAATGATGTTAGCCAAATTGAAATTATTTTTACTTCTTTTCTTAACTATTAATTGTATCTGTATTAGGTTGTTTCTTTTTTTGGGGGGGGGGGGTTCTTTGTTTGGTTTCAAAATTATTTTACTTTTTGGGTGGTTGTTGAGGTTTTGATTAAAGTGGTTTTGGATTTTTCATTTGCTGATTATTTATGTGTTTCTGTGTTTTTACCCAAAAGTGTGTTTGATTGTTTTCGTTTTTTGTTGCTTTTGGTTGTTTTTCATCAGCTTCTGCTTTCTTTTTCATTTGATTTGACATATTTGGGAAATTTTACTTTGTTTTGTGGGGTTGGGGTTGTTCTTTTCTTTTTTAAATGAACATTGTAAGTTGTTGTCTTTAGGTTTGCTTTAAATAATATTAAAGATCTACTTTGGGTTTCCTGTTTCAGGTGGATATTGTCTATTTTTTTATTTCGGTTGTGCAAGATTGCAAAATACCCAACATAATACTTATGGAGGGTCATTATTTACACAGGGAGGTGGTGAAATTAAAAATCCCCACCATAAATAATGACCCCTTATTCTACTGTTGTTGGTTTAAAACATAAGAGTATGATGTAAACATAGTCCAAAAGATTAACCACAATTTTAATTCATGTTGTTAATGAAGGTTTTGGTTTGTGTTTTGTGTGTGTTGCGTTGTCATCTGTTGCAGCTGTGCACGTAGGATTACTTTATCAGCCTGTGCCATGGCCGAATACTGGAAAGTACATTTTTCTCAGATTTGACCTTTGACCATACAGATCCCCTCACATCGATGTAGTGTCACATGGGTCCTTTGGTAGCATTGAGTTAGGTAGTCACATTAGGAAGAGGGATCAGCCGATAAACTTGGTGGAAACAGTGACAACGATGCTGATGACGGTGGAATATGCGGCAAAATCCCCAACTGGCGAAGGCCGGGGATAAAAAGACCGAAGAATTAGAAGTCCTACCTGAAAATTTTATGATCTAATTGAAAAAACCAACTCATACTTAAATTCCCTGAGAGAAATTTCTAGAAACTGTATTCTACTTGTGTGATACAAGGCTTCTTACCACATGTTTGAATCGTAAAAATACAAGGTCTATTGAAAACTCTACAGATATTGGAGGTTAGAACTGGAACACATGGCAAACATTGTCCACAGTTTTGGTTCTTAAACACTGTCAAAAAGGGTTTTTAAAGGGAAACAATAACGGAAATTGTCTGTAGTTGTAACTTAGTACCTAAAAAAAATATTTGAACATCTAATTTGGTGTTATAGGGGTTTAATTGGGTTGTTGTAAAAATGTACAAATATGAGCCAAAATGGTACAATTGGGCTGAAAAATGTCTTTAAAAAAAAAAAAAAAAAAATGGTGAATTTGATATAAAATCATGCTTTCGGCCCCCCAAAAGTTGATATGCCTATATAAATGCTTGCATTTTTTTTTTTAATTTTATTTTTAATAAATGTTATTATAAATAGAATGAATATTGACTAATAAAACATGATTTACATCGTTTTCTTGTACTCATGACTATAATAATAGTATAACTAGGAATTTTTCGCGGTTCTAGGCTTTCTAGGTTTCAGGTTTGCTTTTTTAGTGGGGAATGGTTGGGGGGGGAGGCTGGGGTAACTGTGGGTTATGCCAGTTGCGGTCATGTTGGCGGGGTGGTTGTGATGCTTAGTTCAGAACCTTATCGGTCGCTCTGGGCCATTTGTTAACCGGGGTTGGCTGGAGTGTGTATGTTGAATTGAAGCAGACGGTTTCCTGCAAGTTTAGTTTTTAGATTGTTGAATATATGTCAAAAAATATGATTGTAATCCGTGTGGGGCATGCATATTCAGGCGACTGGCAAGTTTTTTAGGTTGATGTTTTGATGGAAGAAGGTGGATGCATCTAATCGTATATATTTTCCAATCATTTACATCACTCAGTAGTGAGTAGTGTTGTACCGGTGCAAAAAGGTGCTTGGTCACAGGACAAAGAAGCTCAACAAAGTGTGTGCAGGAGAAAAACGGGTTTGCAAGAGTAAAAGAGGTTCGTGTGGACGTAGCTAGCGGGAAGGGGTGGAATGGCTTCAGGCGACTTCGGAAAATCTCAGGCTAAGCTCTGAACCCAGTAAGCGCTCGGGGTGTTCCAGAGCAGATGCATTAAGAAAATACATGTGCTGGAGAGAATGATGACATGTATACAGTGGTGCTGTTGGAGCTGTTGGTGGGTAGCCCCTAGTTGCGTGGTCTTGTGTGTATTTATTTATTACACAATGCAAAGTTTGTTAGGTGCCACGGAAAATGGAGGTACCAGAATTGAAGCTGTGAAGTTTTCTTGACAATTGCGGGAAATATGACGCAGGGGTTTACAATAATGCCAATTTCATAATTCAGTCGCGAACAATTCCTTTCGTTTTTGTTTATTTATATTATATCTTGTTTATTTTGATTTTAATTATAATGTTATATTTTATTTCATAGTTTTATTTTTGTTTTGAGTTTTTTTAATATGTAATTGTATATGCGTTCATTTATTATTATATTTTAGGTTTTATTTTCCTATTTAGTCATCTGTAATTGTTTCTTTCAATTTTTATTGTAAGATTTACTTTATTAAGAGTTGCGTGTGGTGGGATTTCTATTATATTTTCATTTAACGCAATTGTTTTAGTGTGAATGTATGGTACCGGTGTATTTATTCAACAATTTTTGGTTTTATTTTATTGGCTTTGTGTTTTTGCTTTGTTTATTTTACTTATTAGTCATCTTTATTTTGTTTAGTGTTAATGATTAAGTTTTTTCATTTTAACGATTTATATTATTTAATATTTTGTTGTATCAGGCTTTTTGGATTTATTAATTTTAAACTACTTTTAGTATCCTCCCGTTATTTTTTTTTCTTCCAGTTTGGCTTTTATTTTTTTATTATTTTGTCGTTTTTCTTTATTCTTTAGTGTTTGACACTGAGTTTTAAAAAATTTAGTGGTTCCATTTATTTTATTCATTTTATAGTTCTATTCCTTTCAGGAGAAGGCGCTATTAAATATCTGTTATTATGTGATTTATTTCTTTTTATTTTTAATCATTTTATAAAAAATTACCAATAATCCTAACTTGTTTTCTTTATTTGGTTTTATTTTGTAAAATTATTTGGATATTTTTCTCCTCTGTTATTATATTTTTCGTTGTTATTTTTTCATTTCTAATTTGTACTGATTTTTTTTGTCTTTATGTCATTCCATTTGTTATTTATTAAGTTATTTGTGTTAATTTCTTGTGTTATGCTTTAGCCTTATGTATGACTTCTGTGATGGTCATGTGCGAAAAAAAAAAACATCTTGCTTTCACCCAACCTAACAATTTATAAAAATACAATTTTAAAGAAAATAACACCCCCAAAAACAAAATCAGCCGAAAGTGGGATTTGAACCCAGAAGCAACGGTGTCCTATCTAAACGAATCATATCTTAAGGAATCAATGGACATGTCGTGCAGAGCCATAGAGGTGGGTAAGCCAAAACCAGAAGAAGTGGCCAATAACATTTCAGGGCGCCACTAGCTGTGTGTCTAGCGTTTCGCTAGTGTTACCGCAACGGCCATTATGGGTATTTTGCAAATGCAAACACGTATGAATCCGGGGGGGGGTATGGTAAATTACTATTACTACGGCAGATCTTCAGAGAAAGAGGGGGTATTGCGAGATACAGTATTATCATCTACAAAAATAATTTAAGCTAAAAACAAGAACAATACTATCTGTCATCTACAAAAATATTCAGCTAAAAAAACACGAACATAGGCCTAATGATCATTGGGGTAGGAAAAATTACTACGGCCGATCTTCAGAGAAAGAGGGCGGCTTGCGAGATACAGTATTATCATCTACAGAAATTATATACGGCAATTGTATTACTACATATTAGTACAACATACTACTACTAAACCAAATTTTTAACAAATTTAAAAAACATGAACATAGCCCTATAATGATCAATGGGGGGGGAAATGGACACACAAAATTATATTCGTCCTTAGTGATTCGTTCCTTTAGGCACTGCAACAATGAATATCATTGGTTATTTGTCAAAAAAGCTCTTCCAGGTAACCCCCCACTATTTAGCTTTACACGTCATAGCCGGGGCACGACCACAACCAATAGCTCCCAATGGCGTGTCTAGTCGAGCAAACCTTGGACTGCCCGTATTACCACAGGGGAACTTACCCAACTACCCTACATAAAAATCGCCGAGGGGAAACAAACCATCACTATTTCCTTTTTTGGCAGCAACATTTTTTTCACTACACATATACGCGATTTTAAACAAAATCCGAACTCTAGAAAGCGCAATTTCAGATACTTCTTAAAGCAGTGATAGCTGCTCTTCCATCCTTCAACATCCAGAAACACCCCCCAAACTTTCCTTTAAGTAACAGCACCCCCTTTTTTTTACCCCCCCCCCACTTTTTCCCCCCCCCCCCTTGCAGCTTCCGCATTACACCGACAATTTCTAGTGGGCAAAACACCAGCACGAAAGTAATTTGCACGTACCATGTCCCCGGCCGAAATGTCCGACCATTTACGGACTCCTGCGAACAAAAAAAACCGGCCCCAAATGACAGAGTGTAAAAGTAATATTACTGTTCGACGCGACCGATAATAATAATACCACCATTCTTACTATATTGCCGATTCTACACACGAAGTCTCAATGCGCTGATCCAATCATTTGGAACTATGACTAATGAATGATTTTCTTGGGTAAAGAGTCTGTGAGTTTGAGTGTAAAAAATGGACAAAATGGGGGATGTTGTGTTGTTTGTGACATTTGGGGTGCTGCCCCCGTTAAATGGGGTGTGGTCATCCGGTGGTTGTGGATTGTTAATCTTAAACGTTGGGAAGTCTTGGAGATACGTTACCTTGACTGAACACCTGGCAAGAAACTCTCAAGAATCTTTTTGTAAGAATGTATTTATAAAGGAGAAAGAAAAGTTAACACAGTGAAGGACTTAATATACCATACAAATCAAGTTACTTAATTTTTAAAGGTTCACAGTTTGTGTTACAAAACATGTATGTATAATTCTGCCGTTTCTACGACACATTTTTTATCGTAACTCCACTAATACTAACCTAGAGAAGATGATAAACAATCATTTTTAAAGGTAATTTATTTCCTTTCTCCTTTCTAATTGCTCAATTCCAAAGTGATCCTGGAAACACCAATGGTTTCATAGGATGCCCCAGAAGCCCCAGATTTTACGGTAGTGGTCAATATTTTTGTAATTAGAAGAAAGCTTACTATTTTTTCTCATACCCCGGGAAATCTTAGAGCCAAAGGATGTTGGTTTGGAAGTTATGGATTGGCGAAAATGTGCCCATTTTGGTTCGACCAATATTTAGGTTTTACACAGTACTCTAGGGGCCTTACAAAATTACGGTTTTAGCTCTCGAATCAAAACGGGTTGAAATATCGGCGCAAAAACTTACAGATGGGGTTTGGAGTAAAGGGCAATCTTATCAGATGAAAAACTCATATCCTTAAATCGGGCCACCCCTTTAATTATTAGAATGCATCTGTATTTTAGTTAGCTATTCTTGGCAAAACCACTCTGAATTTTACTTGCATATTTCAAAGTGAATCCTGTTGTTTTGTGTGGACACGTAATTTCAGAAAAAAAAATGGAATAAAATGGTTGATCTTGATCCGAATTTTCAAAACAAAAGTAGTCCCATTTAAAAACGTGAGGGTGCCCATTTCTGATATTTGGCACAAATAAAGATCATCTATATTACTTGCTACCCTAAAGTTCAATGAACCTAAACCGGTAGACATTTTGCCTCATGAAACGTTGTCATGGCCTTGGCGTCGGGCTTTGGCATTGCGCTATCTCGCCAGCGCCTCTGAGGGGCCTAAAATAATTATAATCAACATTAAAAAAATCAACAGGCAATTTAAAAGGCCTTGGGCCGGCTCTGCATGATAACATAAACATCAACTGTATGGCTCGGGAAAAAATAACATGAAAACCATGTGCTATTGAAAATTGAGCCAATTCGAAGCGTTATATGTCGATTCATGAAAATGGGCAATTTTTGGATGGTAAGGCACACACCCAAAAAAAATTGTCTCAAAATTGTATGTTTTATGGTTAAAACAAAAGTATTCAAATACCTATTGCGGGAAAAAATACTATGCCAACAAACACGTCTTATTACGTTTCGGCACAATATGCACACAAAACATTTTGTACAGCAAAAGGTTTATTACGTTATCAAAATTTTAATCAAACCAAAATATACCAAATGCTGACTATCAGAGAGTGTTCCCGGGACCCATTTTATTTATATGAAGTTAAGTTTGCGTTTTGAGGTTTATCGCTGAATGAACTCAAGGAAATATGCTCTCCAATTGTTTAGGTATTACAGTATCCGTGGAGTATTGAATTCGGCCTGAAAATTAGATCTTTAATAAAAAATATTAAGCTACCTTTTACCAATTTATTCTAAAGAGACATTTAATTGACACCATATAATTCATATAGCAATTATTGATTGTGTAAACTAACACGCATTCAACGTAATAAAAGAAATGTAATAGCTCGTACTACCAATAACGAAAGAAGTAAACATTTTTGACACCATTTTCACGCTCCCATTGACTAAGATGTATCTCATTGACAGTTATATAATTTTGTGGTCGGAAATAAGTATCTATGCCACTCCTTGATTCAATATTCCAAAAGCTTGTTTGGTTTTGCTTGAGAAATGTGGATCACGTATACACTTCTTTTAAAGGTCGCATTGTTTTTTTAAAAAGTTCAACATTTCTTAGACTTTTAATAGTCATTGTGAGCTGAAGAAAGAAAACACTATTTACCATCTACCACATTATGGTTACCTTGAATAAATGCCAAATCAATATCTTATAGGTTTTACCAAACTTAGCAAACTACATTGTGAAGGATAAACGCCCTAATAAACAAGGTTTAACGGACATTATGTTTGGCATTTCAAAAATATAAAAATAAATGAGAATACACGGAAGGAAAAACATCATTACATAATTTCTACACATGTTTGGCAACAAGGCAAACATTGATATTTGGAAGAAGTCAAGCTGCTAAAGTCTTTTTCCCCAATTTTTTGATAATTTTGATGTTGTGTTTCGGACATCAATTTTCTCCTATTTTCGAGGTTTGAAGGCAATATCTCATAGGGAAAACGGAAAGAATGGACAAATATTATGTGCAAAAGGCAGCTCCACGGCTCCTATCAAAAATATACTGTTTTGTTCCAATAAGCTTTTTATAAGTTTGATTAACCCAAAGACAACAAAAATTTCTGGAAATGCAACATTTTTATATGAAAATCGACCATATTAAAGTGTACACAAATTTAAAGGGAGCTGACGACAGTGAAAAGCGGCATGGCTAGTTCGAATGTAGCCGATATGTAGGCTATGAGGTTTGCAGCCAATATCCCATAAACCCTTCAATTTGTAATGAAGGAAAGAGGAAATTGGTCTAGACCTTTTAAAATGAGACGGCCGTATTAGGCTATGATTTGGCGAGAAAGTGGCCATGAAATGGAGTTTTTGGCCCATTGCTCTATTCAAGGAAGAAAAAAAGTGTCCATTTTCAGCCAAATTGGGTCTTTGATGGTAAGTTTAACATTTCTTTTCAGATTAGTGAAAAGTGAATGATGGATTGCGGGAGAAGGGGATTATACAAACCGCGCCCACGTTCCCGGTTGAGGGTGGTAAGGTCTTTTAAAATTTGGTAGTGAAACAGCGTTTCAAGTTCTATAAACAAATGCGCTAGTCTGGAATTTACGAATATCATCTTGCCGCTAAAAATTAATGTACCGCTAAAATGTAATTATGTGGTTGGTTATGGACTACATGTATTCTCTTAATCCTTTTTGAGCACCAAACTTAACGGTTATAAGTCGCGTTTACTAAATTACTCGTGTCAATTGGTTCCAAAAAGGTCAAAACTTTATTTTCCTATAAGATATTCAGAAAACAGCATTAAAATACAAATAAAGAATTTTTAAATATTATTTTAAAGATGAACCTTTTAAACTCCATAAATGCGTGAATTTTAAAGTGGAGAAATCACATCGGATAAGTTAACCAGTTCATAATTCCATGTTTGTGCGTATTCAACACTTTGCGTGTTTTAGCGTGCATGAGTAGGCAAAAAGACCCAAATTGAATGTTAATCATTGACGCAGCAGCGACCCTTTGCCGGACTCGCATTTCGCGCTACGAATGCTATTGACGCGGGGCTAAGCTGCAGAGACGTTGTGTTGTTACAGATTCGAATCATGTGTTACGATGTCAGGGAGGGATGTTTGAACATGGTCAATTTCCTTGTCAAATTATTCCTTCTGGAAAACGAAAGTGCCCCACTTGGGATTTTATGTTTTAGATGGAGATAAGCCTTTATTTGGAGATTCTCATCAGTTTTTGCCCGTAAAGCGGTTTTAGACATTTGGCCTCGCGAAACGATAGCATGTAAACAAAACTCAAAGATTTGTTAAAACATCATGAGCACCGGCTCAACTTTCACCAACAAATTTGTTAAAAAGGAAAATGCTCCCGGGTTCCAATTTGATACATGTAATAAGTCATAATAATCATAAACTATGATCTTGTGTAGTTTAACTAGATAAAGTTTTTAAAAAAAATAAAGAGTAAATTTTCGTTCAGAACTCGCGAGTTCGAACCGCGGAAAAGTTATCATCGTTTTCGACCCCAAAAAGTGCGGAGTTTCAAATTGCAAAGTCATTTCCTTAAAAAATCTGCGCGGTAAAGCACGTATGCAGACAGATGGGTTCGTGCTTCTGGTTATTGTTATAGCTAATCGGAAACCGCAATGCGTCATGGGGCCGATAAAGGGGCAAGAGCGCCGCACGCGGCCGCTGTCACTTTCGCAGCCTGGTTGTTTACATAGATGAACTACGTAATTTGCTTGGCGAAGATGCTTAAAAAATCTTACGCTTTCGACTACTTTTAAAATAAAATCAGTTTTTCATAGTTTCTTCTTGCAGAGTTCCGATAATTACCCATCACGGGGTCCGTAAAATTACACAGAGATAAACGTGGTTTAAAAGTTTAATTAGTTGGTTTAGCAGGGTTGTTCAGTTCACCGGGTTGTTTTTGCATGAATACGTTCTTTTGACAGTGAAACATTTGTAACGACTCCCCCTCCTAAACAAAAACGTGGTGCTACGCAGGTTACAAAATATTACTGATCGATTGTTTTGGTTTTGTTCCCTTATAAGGCTTACAAGGGTTTAGTAAAAAATAAGAATTCAGCATTCACACACAAATTGCACTTTGGATGTTTTATTAATTGTGCTTGAATGATGAATTTATGCCATCTTCACATGTGATTACGACAGCCACGGTAGGAAGCCCAGTCAGAAGAAATTAACCTGCAGGCCCCCCCAATGCTAATAAAACGCAGCAATAGCGTTAAGCCGTCGCATTTACCATTGCGGCTCACGCGTCACGTTTAACTGACCTTGTTTTAGAATTATGTTCCCTAAGTTTAATAAAATGTACAACTTTAGTTGCTTGTAGAGGAAATTCCAAAGCCGATTTGCTGATGTCATAGCTAATTAAAAATTGCATCCAAGTAAGACAAAAATGTTCTTACCGAGGAATAATTCGAGCTGATTTCCCTGTGTTAATAGTCGCCGTCACAATTCCTTTTCTGAAATAGGCGTCTACATCGGCGCGAGAAGTTCTGCTTGTAATGCGCAGACTATGTCTTCCCTTACGCATTGTCATGGTTCTGTGTGGCGGGAATGCTGGCGTAGTCTAAACGCAGAGAAAAGGAATTATTCAT
This sequence comes from Ophioderma brevispina, assembly GCA_023653785.1. Lineage (NCBI taxonomy): Eukaryota > Metazoa > Echinodermata > Ophiuroidea > Amphilepidida > Ophiodermatidae > Ophioderma > Ophioderma brevispina. The sequence continues at coordinate 98,044 of JAMKCH010009650.1, read as the reverse complement.
AGAGTATAGCCTATTAGCCCTGGTCAAGGCTATAATCGGATTCATTAATTTCTGGAACCGAACGACCAACACTAGTCACCAACAATTTGCAAGTGGGGCAGCACTCTCTGCGTCATGCCGTTTTCAAATGATGTCACTGGGTTTGAATTTCGCGCCCTGATGTAGCATTCATATGAATGTAGTTCCGGGTGAACTTTGCTTCCACATACCTAAAAGTTTCCGTGATGACTTACTTGCAATACAAATCACTCGCCCACAAAATGGCGGCGACCCCCTGGCAATGCTGCACTTCAGGTCACGCAGGTAAACTTTAAATTTCATTTGTTCCCAGGTATATCTCAAGATTTTTCTTCAAGGCAGCGCATTAATTGGTAATATTTTTCCTTCTTAACAATGTAAACATTTTAAAGATTCAGATCGCAAAAGTGGAAAAATCTTTGGACATCAGGGATGATCGGGTCAACATATCAGTCTTATAGTTATATAGAACTTAGACAACGACCATGCGAAGTTCCCAGTTCAGATAGCAATCGCGCAGGCTATTGACCCATCCAAGGTCATAATCACTGGCGAAGGGTCCGATTTGCCCCGAACTTCCCCGAAGTTTGTCGAACATTGGCGGGGTAAATTTGTATTGTCATTAGCGGATCATTAACGTAATTAATTAGCAAATTTTCGATCTCTTTACAACGGGTTAATATGCATGTGCAGATCCCTGCAAGGATGCAATCTTTTTTGCGTTGGGACTGGTCACTTTATCTCAGCTCGAATTCAATTTGCAAGAACCGAGTAACCGTTGACTTCATTTACACTGTATTCTAAGTCTGTATAGGATTCTTTCTAATAGATCCTATTTTCTAAATTCTAAAACTCAAATTTATCGTTTTTGTTTTAACACTACCAAAACACCACGTATGTGCGTTACCTTACCTCGGAAGCGTATGTTCTAATACCCTTGACACCGGCAATATAGCGCGTTTAATTCAATGCTTAGTAGGCGTAGTTGTGCATAAGTTGAGTGCATGAACGCTTGTATCCAGCTCTCTGTGCGTACGCCATGTCCCAGAATTAAAGAATAATAGCGGTTGCCCGCGCTTTGAGAACACCACCCGGGGGGGGGTGGGGGTACCCTGACTCTTCTTTTTTCTGAGGGGAGTGAAATTTCTAGGGGAATGAAGTGACATTTCTTTCTTTTGCTGGGGGAGAAAAAGTAAATTTGTTGGGAAAAACAACCCAAAATTTACAAAAGTTCTGTTACGAACATTTATTAAAGGTTGCCCTTGTTCAAAATTCCTCTGCAAAAAAATCCTGTTGAGTATACATCATCAATCAGAATTGGCTTCACACACTATAATATGTACCACGGTGGGACATTGAAGCTGGCAAAATCCAAATGCAAACGAATGCTGTCACTCTGCCAATAGAAGAACTACCCTTGGTTCTCTGCGGCATTATCCCTACAAAATTTAAGATGTATTGGTAATATTCAACTTTTGAAGAAGTGCAAAGATTATTTGAACAAAAAAGATTATCGTTAGCTCTGGTTTGTAATGATCCGGGGTAATTACCACAACAACATGATTATACTACTGATATATGCGGGAATTATGCCCTTATCATACATCATGTGATCCCTTGATTTTCATTGGATACTCCCTCAATTTACTGACTAGATATATCCAGTTATCACCCCCTCGGACTGCGCCTCTCACGTCCGTATCATGTCAAGTAGGAACTCTGCGCCTTGGCGGTGAACATGGGCATCATGACAACAAAATCCGAAAATTGGCGTCATTTTTGACGTAAATCACTGTTCTAATTGGCGATTTTTACAATGTTTGAACCGAGTTGGAACCAGATTTCAGCATAATAATCTCTCTCACATACACTAAAAGCTTGAACTAAGATCATAATTTTGTTTGTGAATCAGAAACGGTGATTTTTAGGGCTGTTTTTTTCAAAGGTCTTGTCGCTCTGAAAATTCGTCACCCTTGCCCTCATTTCCACCAATATGCCGACCGTCCCTTTACCGTAAAGTATTTTTGTTTTGTGAATCACCCTATCATTTTCTTTTAGGCCATATTTTTTGTGTCTTATTTGTTCTGCTTGGGTACAGACTCTCCTCGCCTAGATATAACCGTATCACCCCAAAACTCACCTAATACCTAATATAGAAAAAACGATTCACGTATTTCGTAAGCCATTGCAGGTTTGGATTTTTCCATGCTACAAATTGCACACAGGAGACAGTCTAAAACAGACCTGCTTTCTTTCTCGAGCTAAAAGTATATTTAGTTAAGGCCTAATGATCATGTCATTATCATTCGCCTCGACCAGACAGCCTTTCTTGGCCTGCATTAACAAACATAGCTCAAAACGTATCTGTGTCATTTTGTACTCGAATTTACCCAATCTGGGGAAGAGTTTCAAACAGAGTAGGGGGATAAAGATGGAAGCGTGATGGCTGAGCGTGAGACTCTAGTCAAGTGGAAGGTCACCAATTATTTCTTCCAAATATGTTAATGATCATGATGCTAATTAATGAATACAAAAAATAGCTTAAACGTATTGTTCAACTGATATGAGTTATCTTTATCCTCTTATATTTTTTTTGGTTTCCAAAAATAAATCATTTTAGAAATAAATATCAAAGAGGTCAAACTCGCCCACGCGATCACGATTTAACGCGAGAACAAAAAGGTCACAATTTTTGCGTCAAAATAACACGTTGGTGATCATTATATTAGAAAGTCTTTTAATGAATTAAAATACGTAGTATAAATCAATCTTGAATGTTTTGGAGTAGGCCGCCTTATTATTCTCTTTTATCACCAAGAAATAAATAATTTTACATAGAAATAGCACAAAGGTCAAACTCGAAGGACCATGGGTAATTAAGCCACGAACACGAATGATAACTCTTACCCAAGACCACGGTACCCTCGTCGCTCGATTTACGTATTTCCTCTTTGTCAAACCACTGGAATTCAATACGCATACTGTTTACAACATGTTTATAGCTATGTTTACAACACGTTTATTTGAAAACTCAATGAAATCTGAATCATCTGTCAGCAGTTTGAATACATAAACCCCGAGCAATGGAGAGACACGATGGGAAGGGGATTACCTGAATAGGGTACACATTGAATATGGCGACCTCAGCGGTCAACATGGCAGCCAAACAACATGGCGAAGTTCGATCTTATAGTATAGATGATTATAGCACCTGACCTAGCATGGCATGCTTGCCCTAGCCTTTAGATTAGGCTTCAGCCTAGGCTTTGGTTTGTCGCCTTTCATGCTTTGTTTGATCTTTCATGTCTTTACTTTCTCAGTGTCAGGTTACTCATGTACTGTAGATTCTAAAGACAAAGACTTGAGACTTGGACGTTCAGAAATTAACGGCACTATCATCAGATGTTGATAATCAGCATGATCACAGTGATTAGAACTGTGCCTGCTCAACTCAATGTAATTTTTGTAAATTTATCACACTCTGACACTGGCTGGTTGTTGATTTTCACATGTCTTTACTACTCATAATCGAGTTGGGTGAAATTCATATCAAAATTCAAGGAGTGCAAATTTCCGTTTATTGCGCATTCCCTCATTTTACGCACTACGTCATTAGTGGTTTAATCCCCCGGCCCGTCACTACTAGAAAGCCAAATTTTTATGTATCATTAGCGGGGGAATTAAATTCTGGATTTTAACAGGAATCAAAATTTGTTTCTTCAATAAAGCCAGGTAAAAAAATAAACCAGTTGATCTTCCCCGCTCGGTCCGATTTTGGACGCCGCATCGATTGTTGTTGTTTGTTATTTAACCATAACCCGTCTGAGAGTCAATGAGAATCATTCAAGGGGTGCCAATTGATTCTCATTGACTCTCGGACGTCAAAACTATTTATTTTACCTGAAAAGATTCTCAATGATTCTCGGACGTCTTCCCGTAAAACACCCCATTGATTCTGGTTGATTCTCAGCCGTCTTCCCCGCAGGAGTTGTTGAGAAACCAATTGATTCTCATTGATAGCATGAATCATAATTTTTAAAGTATAAAATATCTCTTTAAAAGGCAATAAATTTTCTATAAAAAATAATAGTTCAACTATGTCTGTAGGTTAAATAATAAAACAGGTATTGCAAAACTATCTTGCCTTCTGGGCTCAAATTGCTAAATTTTTGTGTCAAAAGTTTGTTTCACACTCAATCATGGCTTTGTGCCAAGTTAACATTCCCCATACGAAACTGTCTAATAAAACTTAATTTTGCTTCAATTACTTACTTTTGTGATTCCTGTTGCGTGAGTGTTGTTATTTAGGCAATCAGTGAATAGAATCCATTGAAAGTTTAGTCATCATTTTCAAGGTATTCGGGCAAAGTTGCTGATTAATTGGCATGCTGTATTGATACAAACAATCCCGATGTAATAGTGGGCACAGAAACCCATCTTGATGCCTCTATTAAAGACATGTCACCACTCCTCGTTTCGAGTATCTATTTTGGTTTGTGAACTTGCAAATATTTAATTATGTAGGTAAAAGTAAACTTTCTAGAAGAAATTGGACGATGCACCCCGATGGTGGCATCAGAGTAATGTAAAACTTTCCGTAATTTTAGAAAAATAACAAAAAAAACATGTTGTGTGCCCAAATTTTCAACAGAGCATAACAAAAACATTTTATTTTCAAGATGTTCATTTTTAAAACCACAAAAACTTCATTGTGGGTCTTTAGTACTGGGGTTTTGAAGCCAATGTTTTTGTTAACTGCGTGTTATATCGTATTGTCTTGGTCTTTTGAAATTTCGCAGGTATGTTTGGGATGATGTGGAAAATAAATGCGCGTTTTCGTTTTGGCGACAATAAGGTGTGAAAGCACGTTTTAGGGTCCTAAACAAACCCATTGGTTGAATTTGGTTCGCGACGTTTCATACAGCTCCTTTTGGATTTTGCATTGTAAATGGCATGAAGCAGTTGGGAATAGCAAAAGTCATCAGCCAAAGTAAGCTCTGGCTAAGCCTTCATCTTATCACTTCCTTCATGTAGCTGCTATGTAGCCTTGAGTGATTTGCCTTATACCTTCGTTAGTTGTCAATCAGTGTGCTTGCATTGTGTTTGGTTTGTTTACACTAATAGGTCCCTTACCTTGCAAGGACCCATTCCAATGTCGTTTGAGTATAGCGCAGGGCTCAACACCAATTCTTGTCAGAGTGAGGCCTATTGCAATATGCTAGTACATAGTTTTACAATGGACTAATAATGTAACATTTCTGCACATGAGGAAATTTTGAAAAATTGTTTTATATTTCCTCAGAATTTAAATTTGTGTTTTTTTCATAAAGAACCCCAGTACATGCCCCTATCAAATTTGACACTTAAGTGACTGCTTCAATAGTACTTCTGGTTCAGTCAGATAGTATAATATCCTCTACCCCAGTAAAATCATTTCTTTCTCAATTTAAAATAACGGTCTGGAATTTCCTTGATCACTATACCTTTCTGTGTGTGTGTGTGTGTGTTTGCGTGTGTTGTGTTTTGCGTGTGTGTGCGTGTGTGTGTGCATGTGTGTGTCTGTGTTGTGTGTCTATGTCTGTATGCCTGTTTGTGCCTGTGCCTGTCTCTCTGCTGTCATGTTTGAGGGGTGTGTTTCTACAATGTTTTGTGTTGTAAACAAATGTCAAAAATAATTAATTACTATTGATCAATGTATTAACAGTATTAACAATTTCAGTTCAGGTAGTATAATATCCTCTACCCCAGTTAAAAATCATTTCTTTTTAATTTAAAATAACTGTCCTGGAAATTTCCTGCTCCACTAACCTTTCCTGTGTGTGTGTACTGTGTGTGCGTGTGTGTGTTCGTGACGTGCATGTTTGTTTGTCTGTGTATGTTGCTATGGTCTTATGCCTGTCTGTGCCAGTCTCTCTGGCTGTCATGTTTTGTAGGTGTGTGTCTACATGTTGTTGTAAAACAAATGGTCAAAAATAGTAATTAACATTATTGAACCATTATTCACAGTATTAACAATTGTCCAAGCAAACCAAGAAACCATTTTGTATGTACATATGTGTACATGTGTGTGTGCAGCGGTTCGGAAAGTATTTACCCACGTGTAGGTCTGTGATGTATTTTTCCCATCATTTGAGGAGTTTAGAATTGATAAAAGCGCATTAAAAAAGGTACTTCCAAGAACTTCATTTCCAAATATCACCCCATATGTCAAAAGCTTGTGATTATTTTCCAAATATTTTCTGGAAAAAAAACATATGATTTTATTAAGGGGAAATGTGATATTTCGCATGGGACAATCATTTGAGGAGACGCCCTCAGGTAAGCTTGCAATTAAGGGCAATATGCAGTTAAGTAATGGGTTTGTGAGCTTATGTTTGTAGAGTTGTTGTTATGTTTGGGTGAATTGGATGAAGTTCCTCATGAGATGTTTTTAGAGTTTTTGTTGGGTGCCGTCTATTTTTGGAACAACCCACAATGGTTGTATTTTGTTTTTAGGGGGACTGTCATTTTGCTCATTTGAGGAACAAGCCCCCTCAAATTGAATTAAATGGGCATTAGTGCAATTTCAAATTTGATGAGTTTGTGTTTAGGGGTGTTTTTGTGCTGTTTTGGCGTAATGGATTGAGTTCAATTGATGAGTTATGCTAGAGTTATTTGGTGAGTTAGGCATGGAGTTCATCAACGATTATGTTCAAGTTTTTTAACACAATTTTTTTTTGGTGAGTTATGAGTTCACATCGATGATTATGTTTAGAGTTTTTTGATGTTTTGATGAGTTATAAAGGAGCCCGTCAACGAGTTTTAAGCGTTATTTGTTCGTGAGGTATGAATGGAGTTCATTGATGAGTTATAGTCTTAGAGTTTTATTTTTAAAGTTATTTTGTGAGCTTAGGAATGGATTACTTTGGTGAGTTATGCAGTTCATCGATGGGTTAGGTTTTAGAGTTTTTTTTATCTGTTTGGTGAGTTATAAATGGGGCCCATCAATGAGGTTTTAGTAGAGTTATTTGTTAGTGAGCTATGAATAGAGTTCATGTGGAGTTATGTTGTTAAAGTCATTTGGGGGAGTTATGGAGTTCATCAACCTTTCAGAATGGTTTAGGTTTTTTTTTTGGTGAGTTGTGGCATTCATTGATGAGTTATGTTTTTAAAGGTTTTTTTTTTGGTTTTGGTGATTTTATGATGGAGTTCACCAATGATGATTTGTTTTTAGAGTTGTTGTTGTGAGATATGGATAGAGTTCATGATGAGTTATTGTTTTTAGAGTTCTTGGTGGTCGCTAAAGCCGGTGAAACCGCCTTGTATCTATTAAAAGGCCCATCCTGCCATTATTTACCTTTTTAGACGGGGCAAATTCCATAATCAATTTACCAATTACATTCCTCCATTTTTACCATTAAAGGGCCATTCAGGCCATCTCTCAGTTACCAATGAAAGGGGTCCTATTTCTCCATTTTGCCAAAGGGGGGCCATTCCTCATTTACTGGAAGGGCAATGCAATTTTATGTTAAATTAAAGTGCCATTCCTTCATTTTACCACTTGAAAGGGACATTCCTCAATTTCTATTAATTAAAAGGCTCTTCCTCCATTTACCACAAATACGCGGCATCTCAATTTACCGTTAAAGGGCCCTTTCCCAATTAAAGGTGCATTATATGATTTTCGGAAAATTCGGTTAAGATTAAAGTGGATTAAAGAGGCAGTATGTAATTTTTCAAAAAAAATTAGACAGAATGTATTTTTTGCACCACTTGAAGAAGAGCACCCCCGGGTTCATGTTAACCTCACAACTTTGTACTACACTACATTTTCTATTTTGCCAAGCATATTTTAGTCCAATCTTGAATCTTATTTGTTCAACTGTCTGCCAACCAATTACTTGTCTTAGGTGTCTCATGCATTGCGTCTCCAGAATCATTCCAGTTCCAACCAAACACGTGGGTCTTATGCAACAATTAATGCTCTCGTTTTAAATAGAGCTTACTTTTCGAATATAAGGAAAACTGTCAACAAGTGTAATTTTTACTTTTCTTTTCCAAATTTGAGTATCATCTCTTAGGAGAATTTCTTTAGTTAAAAATCGAGAAATGAAAACTTGAGAAAACAGTTCCTAGAACGACCGATTGCTATTTCGTTACAGAAAGTTAAAACCTTACGTTTACTTCGGTTATTTTTTGGAGTTACTGCCTGAAAATTTGTCAATTTGCAAAAATTGAAGATTGAGAAAATCCGTGTTTGGTAAAAAAAAGTGACTTTTTACAACCATTTTCAAGCTGTCTCCTTTCTCAAATAAACTACTTTGAACTTCAAAATTGAGTATGTTGTGCAAATGATTGGAAATAACATCTTTATGCCTATTGAATCAAACACTTTTGTCTCTAACTCCAGAAATCATAAGAAATTGAAATGTCATCCCTGGTCTAAATTAGCGCTTTGTTTACATTTTCAAATATTATTTTTCGTTTTTCCGAGATCGTTTCTCGCAAAAGTACATTAAACGCGCCACACAAACGTTCAATTACTCAGAAAAAATCACCACGCGACGTGATGGTGCGCCTTGCGCCCTACGGCGTGAAATGTGCTCTTAAATTCCCGCCTGTTTAACCATAAGCGGTTTTTGTGACTTTAATGGTCAAATAGCTGGTTTTAAATCGGCAAAAATACAGCTCAGGATTATCTGCATTGGATAACCTTTGTTGTAATGATAGAAACCCAGCTTGATGTTTAAAATGGTGCAAAAATCAGAAATTTGTGTAAAAACACAAGGCACCAGGGTTAACACTGCCCTCTAACAGCAGCGAGCTATTCCTCCTAATTACCAATGGATAGGATTTTGGTGCGCATAAAGGCAGGGTCTTAATCGCGGTAAAAAGTGATCTTATTGCTACCCACATGCTTTGACCTAGACTCAACTGTGAAGTAGTATGGGTATCCATTTCCATCCATGTTCCCATCATATTATGAATAGGTGCATTCTAGTCGCTCCCAACAAATTTCGGGAATACCACTGAGTTATCTTGACCAGCTGTAAAGATTCCCTAAGTCGTATCAAAAATCCTGACCGGAAAACCGTATTTGGCTTGCTGGCGATCTAAACTTTCCTAGCACTTGATTGGGTCAACTCACGAGTCTAAAACCAAATGCACAGTACATGCAAACCTATCTAAATCGTGAGATAGGCAAGCCCGACTCTTGGTCTGACAGGTTTGTAAGTTACACCTACCCGTACGTATACATTCTGGATGTCTTTTCTACCTAATAATTCTTCCTTGTTGAAAGATCTATGTGGCCAATGGTTAGGCGCACATGACGTATACCCATGGTTATTGGTTATACATAGCGTGTCAAACCCAAGGTGACAAAACCAAGGAAGATTTATCATCCACAAGGCTGACATGATGTTATTAAAAGAGAACTCAAATCCTTTTAGTGCCACTTAACGGAATAAGAAACATTTCTCAATGCACCGTAAATGACCTTTGGACATAGTTTTGAAAACAAGATCAAGGCTTTCATGGAAGGGTCCTGTTCCAAAGCGCATGATTAGTAAGCGCAATTTGACTCCCTAGATAGGCTGTGATATCAAGCGGATTCTAAAAGGAAGAGAGAAGCATTCAGTCGCAAGTGAATGAACCTAATCTGAAGTCTGATCGTTTTCACACTCGGCTCAAAGGCAGCTCTCAGAAAGCCACTAAAAAATTTTACAAGAGTCAATCACTCCATATGTTTTGAGTCTCAAAGAAATTTTGGTCGTGACGATGAAGGTATTAAAGTGACTCGGTAAAGGTCTACCAAACTTAGATCCAATGGTATATTGGAATATCGACAACCTGGTTAAGGCAAACATCCTTAATACTCAATTCAAGTTGGTATTCACCAGAGAATGACACCCTCCCATCTTTTACAAAAGCATAGTACAATTCCGACTCTGCCTGATTTCTCTCAATTCTTGTAGGGGGGTTCCAAATACTTAGGAATATCAACCCATCACAAGCTCCATGCCCTGAACGGCATCCCTGCCCAAATTCTCAAGTCTGCAGCTGAGGAAATAGCCCGGCACTATGTCTTATATCCTGGCTTTGTGCTAACATAACAGAAAATCGCCAATATCAGAAAGGTATCGTGTTCTGCTTTCAAATTATAGGCCCGTATCACGAACAGCATCAAGCTGCAATATTCTTGAACACCTCATACATTCCCAATTCTTCTCAACTTTGATAAATACTCCATACTCACAATAACACTGGTACTGAAAACGCTGAATTGGGCCAAATGGTCTTAATTTAGTGACTCACAACAATGAGGAATTATATCTATTGTGACTTCTACAATTTCAGACAAAATTCCGAACCAAATTCAGACACCATTCAGACCTTTCACCACAAAAGCTGCATGTATGAAAGCAATCAACTGCTCAGACGTGATTATAGATTTGGGGTTTTGGCACCATAGGACGTAGATTACAATACTTGAAGTTTGTGTAAATATCAATAGGCACACTTACTGTTGTTATCAGGTATACTGTCCTATGTTAACTGTCGATGTTCTAATCCTATTCATTTCATCTATTGTTCCTATTGTATTACCAAATAACAGGATCCGGAATCGAAGATTTAGAAGCCAATTATCACTTCCTGGTTGTGTGAAGGTAACCTTCATGATGGCACTTCATGCACACGCAGTGTTTTCCATACAGTGTTTACGCACGAGCTTAACCTATTAATCTGAATTATTTGCCTAAATATTTGAGATACATGTCCGTTCTTTTTTTTTTTTTTCAATTTATAGAATTCTATCTGACTTAGTCTTCTATCGTTGTGAACTTTATTTTGTGAATGTAAGGTTAAATTACTTGAGAAAATAAATTTTGTTTTAAAAGTACAATTATTGTCTTACTTTGTGATTATGATTTTAGAAATTGAGCATTGTCTCGAGAAATGGAAACAAAATTGTTTTAAAAAAAGTAACACTAATTTTCTTAGTTTGTGATCATTATATTCTGTTCCTGTTCTGGGATTTTGGAAATTACTTTGAGAATTACTATTGAAAAATGGAAAACAAATATTGTATTAAAAAGTACAAATCATTTTCTAGTTGTGATTTACGGCCTATTCTGTGATGGGACATTACTTTGAAAAATGAAACCAAATTGCACTAAAAGTGTAAATTATTTCCTTCTTGTGATTTTTTTATAACCTGATTGAAACACCACCATTACTCCTTTGAAAATGTTGGCACTTCCCGCAAAATATTTTCTTGTCCTTTCCCATCTTTAATGTAAGTACAAGTACCACTGAGTAAGCGTATGGCTTGGCGCTCTGTATGACTTGGAAAATTGAAGTGGTTTTGGAGCTTTTAAGTAGGCAGTCGCAATTAGTCCGATAATGAATGGCGTGTAATTAGGCTTATCGGATTTTAAACACGACAGATTTAATAATTGGGCATTTTTCCCGTTATCATTGGCTCTTTGTCATTTATTGATTTTGTTCTGGTGGCAAGCAATTAACCTTGGGTGGGCAAAGTGTCCGAATGTGGGTCTGAATTTTAAGCTTAATTCTCCCCATTCATACAGCCTTTCTAGATTCAGACCTTTTGCCTACATTCAGACACTTTCTTCAGTTACCAGTGTCAACAACATGGCTTTAGGAAACACCACTCTTGTGAAAACAATTATACTGACGGTGCATGACCTCGCCTTTTAATTAAATCACAGGTCCAAGAATTGATATCATGGATTCACAACAGCCTTTGATACCGTCCCACATACAGTCTGCTACTCAACTGGATCCTGGTATCATGAAATAAAACCCACATAATTGTATAGCAATTTTCTTTTTCTCAGCACCGCACTCAAAGGTCCAATTGTCGGGGGTGAGCACTCGCGTGGACAGATGTTATTTCTGGCGTCCCCCAGGAACGGTGGCTGGGGACCTTTGCTAGTCCTTGTTTTTATAAAATGACCTTCCAAAAATATTTAATCTGAGGTCCGGCTCTTTGCGATATTTGTGTCCATTTATAGACATAAGAGTACAAATCCTCATGATCATATCCAAACCCAAGAAAGACCTTAAATTGCACAGAGATTTTTGTTGAGGCACCCAATTATTGTGTCCTAATAGTAATTTCCCTATAGACTAGACACTCAATAGATTTCTTACCTTCTTATTTTTTTTACCTTGGTTTTTGGCTACAGAATGCCTAAAGGAGAGAAAAAGGGTTATGCCCTTATTGTGGCTGATATTTCAATATAAACAATAGGCTGAATTTCGGATTTGCTCCTATACGAAATTAGAAATTTCCAATGTTTGTACCAAAGAAACTTTCTCAGCTTAATCCTTTCAGATGGGGGTATTGTCAATGGAAAGCTTTTCATCAGGGTGCAAAAATCTGAATTTTTTCGTTTTTTTAGGGACACCCTGATATGTGAAATCCTTGTTGTACTTTTAACCACTAAGAAATGGCAAGAGGAGTGGCAATTACACTTTAAATCAAAAAAGTGGTTTTTTGTAATGCGTATAACTCGTGTACGCACTCCGAAGGTATTTGAATACACATTGGTAAACACATGTTTCCTAGTAACCTCAGTATGTATCGGCGTACGCGATTGGTCAATACGCGTCACGTGACCATGTGTAAATACCGTTTATACATGGCTGCCGTGACGAACGCCGAAAGTGGTCAAAACTCATGCAATTTTAGACTAAATTTGATATGTAATGATTTAATTTTGTAAGTAATAGTTAGTAAAAAAGTACGGTATACATGAACGGGGTTCATTCATAGTATTTTGGGTATGAACGTTGTTTATGCCCTCGGGCATAAACAATCGTTCATACCCAAAATACTATGAATGAACCCCTAATTTTAATCCAAAATAGGGATGAATTCAGTATTCTGCCACCACATCCTTCAACATGCAGTTTATTCTGTTAAGGCTGCCAAATTCATAGGGTGGTGGCAAAATACTAAATTCTTTTCCCAAAATAAAGCAGTTAAATATCCCAAAGACCCCAACAATGAAATCACTATTGGCATTGGAGCCTCCATATTTTGCATTTTATATGTAGATGATCCCTCTCTGTAATTAAAGCACCGTGTAATTGGGTGTTGCTCACAAAGTCATGGCTAAAAATTTTCGTTTTCTTCAAAACAACATGATTTCACCCGGGATTATAATCAAGGGGGAAAATGATATGACCTAAATGAATACATGCAAGGCTAGGATAAATCTCATAAATTTTGTTGGCAATACACTTGTTAAAGGTGCAACAAGAGATTTCAAATAACAGGTGTCCCGAAAAAATGTGAAAATTCTGATTTTGGCACTGGTGTAAAGCTTTATATCAAAAATATTCCCGTCTGTAAGGATTAAGCTGAAAACTGTTTCTTTGGTACAAAAATTGTGAAATTTCTAATTTTGTATTGGAGCAAATACAAAATTCAGCCTATGTATTCTATTGAAATATAAGCATATACAAATCGCCTTTTGTTTTCATTTTAAGTTATTTCTGTAACCAAATAAAAGGTAGGGAGTCTTTTGAGCATCTAATCTATAGGAAATCAATACAATTATCACAGAAAATATGGATGACTTGAAATCTCTCGTTGCACCTTTAAGCAAAATCGTGAATGATACTATGCGCCACAGTGTGGAAGCAAGCGTGAAGAAAAGGAACAGTTTTATGATGAGTTGGCGGAGTAATGCGAGGAGCAAAGTGTCAGTGAACTGGTCTTATGTGTTGGTGATTTTAATGGGCATGTGGGGAAAAGGATCAAAGGTTTCGAAGGTGTTCACAGAGGAAATGGGTTTGGGGAGAGGAATCTGGAAGGAAGAATGTTGTTGGAGTTTTGTGATGAAAAAGATGTGTGTTGCGAATACATGGTTCAAGAAGGAGGACAAAAGGAAAGTGACATATAGCTCAGGGGGAAATGAGACAGAGATTGATTTTGTGTTAGTGGGCAAGAGGAAGAGAAACATTATGAAGAATGTTAAGGTGATACCAGGAGAATTGCAACACAGGTTGGTGGTTGTAGATGTGGATAAGAGGAAGGTGAAAGAGGTGGTGAGGAAGGTAGTGCATGAGAGAAGGAAAGTATGGAAGCTGAAAGAAGAAGAGAAAAGAAAGAATTTTGAGATGAGAGTTGGGGAGCTTGTGGGGACTGGTGTGTCAGATTTGTGGGGGTGTTTTAAAGAATGGGTGTTTGCAGGCATGTGATGAAGTGTGTGGGAAAACAAAAGGTAGGAGAGACAGGAGAGATACAGGGTGGTGGAATGCTGAGGTGAAGGAGGCGATAGCGAGAAAGAGGATGCATTTAAGGATATGAGGAAAAGCAGTACGGAAGAGAATAAAGTAAGGTATAAGAGGCTAAAGAAGCAAGCAAAGAAAGTGGTTGCGAAGGCCATGAAGGAGGAGGCAGAGAAAGGGGTGAGTGAGTTGACGAGAGAGGGAATCCAAACAAAGGTGTACTAAGATCGTGAAAGGCACTGAAAAAGGGATGGAAAGAGATTGTTGAAGGGGGAAGATGTATGAGGGGGAAGTGATGGGACTGGAAAGTTGAATTTCAGTGAGAAAGATAGAGGTAGAGTCGGATGGAAGGGGCATATGGAGAGAATCATGAATGAGGAGAATGAGTGGGATCAGAAGGTAGAGGCTGATGCGGTGGAAGGGCCAGTTAAAAGAGGGTCAGCTGGGAAAGAAGTGGTGAAGGGCAATAAGAGAATGTAAAAGGGAAAGGCAGCTGGCCCCTCGGAGGGGAGTGTGCTGAGATGATTTTTTTTATTGTTAAAATTTTTGGAAATTCCATGGTGTGATGGAGTTGTGCCAGAGAGAGAGTGTTAGATGGAGGAGGGATGCCGGAGGGTGGGAAGGGAGAGTGTGGTGGAAAGGGGGAAGCATGAGTTGGGTGCATTATTGGGGGTGTGCATTGTGGAGCATGACACTGAAATTGTGGAGAGGGTTTTAGAGAATAGGATCAGAAGATAGTGGAAGTGAGATGTAATTTGGGTTTATGCCATAGAAGGGAACGATAGATGCAGTTTTTATTTTAAGGAGGTTGCAAGTGGAATTATCAAAAGCTAAAGGGAAGAAAGCGGTTAATGTGTTTGTTAGACCTGGAAAAAGGCACATTTGATGGGTTCCGAGGAAAGTGATGGACGTGGGCAATGAGGAAGAGTATACCAGAAGAGTGGTTAGAAGCAGTGATGAGTTTTTAGAAGGAGCAAAGACAAGAGTTTGGGATCTGATTTGTCCGATGAGTTTGAGGTGAAGGGGGTGTGCATCAAGGTTTCTGTTACTTTCGCCATTGATTTTTGCAATTGTGATTGAGGGTGAGTCACGGGCGTGCAAAGACGGGTTTGCTGAGTGTGATGTTGTACGCTGATGACTTGGTTTTAATGAGCGCGACATTGGAGGGATGCGGGAGGAAAAACAGCAGTGTTTGGAAATGGAAAGAAAGAAAGCTTTTGAGAGTAAGGATCTCAAGG
Organism: Ophioderma brevispina; assembly: GCA_023653785.1. Classification (NCBI taxonomy): domain Eukaryota; kingdom Metazoa; phylum Echinodermata; class Ophiuroidea; order Amphilepidida; family Ophiodermatidae; genus Ophioderma; species Ophioderma brevispina. The sequence continues at coordinate 82,541 of JAMKCH010009650.1, read as the reverse complement.
TAAACCTTGGAAGAAAAAATGTGGGTGGGGAGTGGGGTTGAGGGAGGTGGTAGTGAGTGAGGTAACCCATGTGGTGTGTGTGGGAAGAGAGTAAAACACATCCAGTGTGGTGTGAGAATGTGGGAATTGGATCCATGGGAGATCACAAAGATGAAGAGAGTGACTCCAGTTTGGCAAGAAGATTTGTGTGCAAAAGATGCGAGAGGTAGGCTGGAGTATATGGAAAGGAGGAAAGTTTGTGTGATGAGGTTGAGTCAGTGAAGTAGATTCCCATACCCTGGGGAATAAGTTGTGGGTTGGGGGATGTATGAGGTGGCTGTGACAGCTAGATTGAGGTATGGATGGGTGAAGTTAGAATTGGGGAGTTGTTGCAAGGGCAAAAGATATCCTTGGAAGATGAAAGGACTGGTGTAATAAGAGTTTTGTAAGATCAGTGAATGCTGCGTATGGGAGTGGGACGTGGTGTCTGAGCTAAAATGAGATAGGTTCTGAGAGACAGAGAGAGCAATGATGAGAGCGATTTGTGGTGTGAAGTTGATGACAGGATGAAGACTGAGGATTTGATCGACTGTGGGTTTGAAGATGCGATGGACAGGTTGGTGAAGGCGAATAGTGTTAATTGGTATGGGCATGTGTTGAAGAAGGATGGTGAGCATGTGTTAAGAAGGTCTTTTGAGTTTTGAGGTGGGAGGTTTGAGGCGAGGGACTGTCCAAAGAAGACATGTAAGAAGCAAGTGGAGGAAGGAGAGTAGGAGGGTTGGGTTGAGATGGAGGATGCACTGAACCGGGTGAATGGAAGGAGTAATAAGGGCGGTTGCTGTGAATGTGAGTGAATCCGGCCACCCCCCTTTGACGGGATAAAAACCGATTAAAACTTTGGTTTCCGTAGTAGTAGTAGACAGACCGTCACCAAACTTGACTTGAGGTGTGTATAATGCTGGATATGGCCGAAGTCGCATCCCACTCCACACGTCAGAACTTGGTAACTGGGGAATTTCCCCTGTTTCCTTAAAGTCGAATTTCAAAACCACTTTCTGTATAGAAGCAAAGCATTGGAACTTTTAACTTTATTTTCACTATGGCTAGGGTGCTCAGATGCCCCTCCATTCAATCAATTTTATTTGTCCCTAGTCTTAAGTGTGAGTCACTTGTCAAAATAATAACGCCACCAAATTAAAATTCGGATGTCTCCATGGGGGGGGGGGGCCACCGTGAGCTTAAATTTTTGTACACAAAGTCAATAGGCTGTTTTGTTGTTTAATTTGGTTTTAGGTTATTATTTAATGTTGGCCACTTTAAGACTAGGACCAAGAAATTGATTGACATGAGGGGCAAATCTGATTGCACCCTACACGGCTGGTAAATTTTGGAGAAAATTTGGACTCTTACAGGGAATTAAATAATACGAAAAAGTTAGTTGTTTTTTTACTGACGTGTAAACGGTGTAGTGAATTTTCCAAACGTGTAGTGACTCTTCCGTTTCGGTACACGTTTTCACGCCCAGCACTAGTCCACACACAACATTGCAATGTGCATTTGACTTTTGATTTTGTCTGCCAATGAACTGCATATGGAATGTTTTGAATAGCCGCATCATTCATATACCCTAAAATGCATGAATTTTGAATGTTAACATACAGAATGTAAACATCCAAATTGTTTTCAAACTCGTGGAGTGATTTTAGTAAGGGTCCTTTTCATTTTTTTTTCATGCGATCATGTCCCCTTTAAGGCTTAGTTCCCTTACACTTGTCTGTAGATGTAGCACCAAATACTTAATTACCACCCCTTATTTTTATCCTTTAAGCTCCCCAATATTTAAACACACCATTTTTTAATCCAAATTCGGAGGCAACTTAAAATGGACTCCTGTACAAACTGAAATTGACCGCTCTGAAACTTTTTTAGGCTGTATATAAACAATACAAATATTGACTGCTATTAGGTAGGCATGGTTTTAACCTATAGGCCCAAGGTGATCCGAAACATACTATCCTTGCGAGGCGTAACCGAGGGGCATAGTATGGCTTCGAGATCACCGAGCCGATAGTTTTATCATCTCCGAATAAAAAGCAGTCAATATTTGTTTATAATACCGAATATAATAGGATTCTTGTCACTTATTGGTTACAAGGACATTCTAAGCCGGATACTCACACAGGCCTATGTATGTGTAGGCCATGGCATGCATGGCCAATGACAATTTGTGTAACTTAGGTCGCAAAAACTTGTGAAGAATTAGCACTCACCGTTCTTGTTTTGAGGACGTTATGTTTTGAGTCCAAAAACGGATCACCTATCGACTTCTGTCCATTTTTTTGTCGCAAGACAGATGCGTACAACTGACGAATTCAGCAACTTTTACAACGGCCTGCAGATGGCCGTATCGGTGGTCCAAATTATAATCCTCGAATATCTCACGGTGTACTTTACCCTGCCGTTTGGTATTAGCCCTATGAGCGCATCTCTAGATTCCTTCAGACTTATCTACAAGTTCATATGCATGAATACAGTCCTGCGAGTCAGCCATTTCCTTGCCAAGCCCGCATCAGACTTGCAGACATTTTTGTTTAATCCCTTGGTACACTTACTGTCAGTTCGGCATATCCGTCAAAATGTAAAATGCGGATTCTCTTACAACAGCTCAATAGGTGTTAGCACTCATTATACCAATAGTTCGTAAGACAGGCTTCAGCTGGGAAGAGGTACACGGGCATAGATCATGAACTATGCCCGCTATTCCCAGGGCATAGTTCATTTTTGGTCAATCTTAAGCTATGTTGCAATTTATGCTCCAATTTTTAACCAATCAGATGACAGGGATCTATATATATGAAGGTATATAATATACAAATATTTAATGATCATGAGGGATCTTGTGGACTCTATTGGCCCCCGAGGGGAACTGGAGGGTCGTGGGGGTACATTTCCCGAGAATTCCTTCGCCATTTTATCCTTTGTATTGTCCTACGAGGTCGAGGGAAAATATTACCCCACGCCCTCCAGTTCACCGAGGGGACCAATACATTCCACAAAGATCCCGAATAAGATCATTAAATATTGTTTATACCGTCTATGATATATTTTTTGTTCGTTGATTGGGTAAAGTGAAACTGAGGCTGAGGCCTACTAACAAGAAATAGGCCTTGCCTGTACTGTCTCTGTAGGCTAGGCTAGCCTAGGGCTAGGGCTAGGCTAGCAAGAGCTTGACATTGCTGCTTTAGGCAGAGGCAATGTCCGCCCCAATTACGATATCAACACATTTTTCGGGTAAATAATGACGCTGAAGTCTTGTACCGAATTTACTCCAGGAATGTAATGCATATCGCTGTATAGCATGTAGGCCTATATAACTCACTTTCTCATTGGGTTCCGTGCACAGTCATGCAGTGATGCAGCGTTGAGATCATATCACGTTGTCCATTCCATGGCCCATTAAATAAAAATCACCGCGGGAATCACGGTGTCATTTACAAAATCCTCGAACACGACAGAACCATATAATTATTTGGTTGTATTCTCACGATCCGTGCAGAAGGGTTTCCCACCGGTGTTATTGCAAGTGGGCGCAGCCATGTTGTCGATGAAATAGCCTCAACAATGCGTCACAAGCTCCTTTTTAGAGAATAAACTAATACGAACGTACACATACGTTGTGAGAAAGACAAGTAAGAGTCTGTGCCACTCTCTCATTCATAACGTCAACAGTCGTCGCTAGTCGTATTGACCACAGTGAAAGAACCGATAAGGAACTGAGAAACACGGGGATGAGGGCTCGCGGGAAATAGGCGTCTCTTTCCCTGTGATCTCTCTTTCGCTCTCTTTCTCGCAAAAGTTAAACTATTTGTAGTCATGTGACGGCCACTTTTAACCAATAAAGGAAAATGAAATATATTCATGAGGATATACTACAAACTATAACTTTTCTGAATCATCATGGTTGTAGGACAAATTAACATGGTAGTAGTGTGTGTTCAACATGATTGCAATCAATTTAAAAAATTGGAAACCTGTAAACTTGGCCCCTCTCCTTTAAAGAGATCATGAGGATTTCCGAACAGACCGCCATGCCAAATTTGGTCGAACCCCGTTTTTTTACATTATTTGGAAGCTTACAATGTATTAGGATCACACCGGAAGTGAATAAAGCCAAATACGCTGTCTTAGTAAAAGATAATGAGGGTAGTAAGTTTCGTCATCCACGAAGAACGTAAAAGACATGGCTTTCTATATGAAACTATAACAATAGCAGGCAAGGTCAAAACAAGGTTGGTTTGCGGTTTTGTTTTGTACCTGTTTGTCCAATAATCCTTCGAAAGTTTCGGTAGGGTGGTATACAAGCGATCCAGTGAAATTTGAGAGAAATTCGTATACTAAAAAAACTCTCCTAATGTCACTTTAAAGCATCCATTTTGCTCCACTTAGAATCAGGTTTCAGGGGTCCCCTCCTGTCAGTCTTGAACATATTTAATCACTCAAACCTTTTGTACTGAGATGCTGTTACGAATGTCTGCTAGCTCCCGGTTACAGATTTGTTAGAAGATGAAGGGACATCCTTGGAAAATCTTTGAGTCGGCCTTCAGGATATTAGCTGATCACATTTTGAATCTTTTACTCCTACAGAAGTAACTTGGGAAAAAGCAATCAAAAATGGCGGGCAAATCTGACGAGGGACAGACCACGTCCTGTCATGCCTGTAAGAGCATGTTGACGATCATGTCGCCAGATGGAGAACAAAGTTGTCTGAAACAATACCGAATCACAAAAAAAAGTTGTAAGACCAGGCAACCAAGAAGTATACACCAGCAATATCAGCCACGGACTGCAAAGCAGATTGTGAGGAGAAAGACTTTTTGTATCTGTGTGACAGATGCTTTAAGGTAGCGGAACGTTACAACATGGTAGTCAAATCTGAAAAGAGTGATGAAGGTAAGAAAAGTCACTCCATAGGATCTCAAAAGCAAATAATTCAATGCAGTTATGACTGAGAATTTGAGATCTTAACAACTACCTCTGCTCCTGGAACATAGAAACAATATGTGGTTAAAATCTTGTCAGAGTGGCAGTGTTCCTTATTTTGAGTCTCCCCATGTCTATCTCTTAAAGGTGGGTGTTCCGATTTATGTGTATCGTGTTCTCTACTTAATATGAGAGACTGGCACCTGCATACACTTACCACCAACTATCGTGGGAAACGAACTTGTGGTTTTGATAATAGAAGCGATAATGCACTGTTGCAAGGCCCTATTCACTACTGTGCAAATATTGATGGTTAACCACTAAAATGGCAGTTTTTTGTTTATATCTTTGCAAAAAAGTGGATTTTGGAGCTGAAATTTTAGGATGATAATGAGAAAAATACGGCCTTTCATCTGAAATCAAAATTTATACTACTTCCGGGTAAATCAGGGGGTCCCAGAGGCGATCGGAACAAGCACCTTTAAACTACCCCAGGTCACGCTTCCAACTACCCCAGGTCACGCTTCCAACTACCCCAGGTCACGCTTCCAGCTACCCCAGGTCACACTTCCAACTACCCCAGGTCACGCTTCCAACTACCCCAGGTCACGCTTCCAACTACCCCAGGTCATCTCCTTCCCAAATACCACCTGCCCAAATACCACTTGGGGAAGTGTTTCCGTATGGTGACCTACTTCTTTCTGACACACTCATTCTTAACAGAATAAACCACACGGTTTATGTGGTTTATTCTGTTAAGGCTTCTGAATTCATAAGTGTGTCAGAAAGAAGCGGGTTACCTATAACAGAAATGCCCTTTTCAAAGCAGGTCACAGTGAACATGCAACCCCTCATCAATTCATTGCACTGGCTATCTGTAAACAGGTTTCTCACAGAAAGATCTTCTTGCTAAACCCCACTCAAAGCTAAAAATCAGTAACACTACTATATACTATGAAGGCCGACTCATTTTGGTTTAAGCTTCACTCAAATCCCAACCGCTTCACTCGAGTGAATTTGGAGTGAAATTGGGTGGTTCACTCAAGGGGGTGAAACGCATTCAAAACCAGTCGTCCGTGCTGGGCGCTGACATTTTGAATATTGCACGGAATAATTATCAGTTTGGGTGCTTGTATACACACATAATGTCAATTCGATACAAACAATCCGCCAAATATCAGTTGTTGGATGTTGGGTGCTATTGGGTGGTTAAATTTTGTCCTACCCATGGCCACACAACGAATGAAATGACACATCAGTCGTCTTGATTTAAATAAACCGCCTCAATGAATACATCTTTTCACTTAAGCACGCATTGCATTATGAGAAAAAAGAGTATCTGAGCACAATGATCCAGGTACACTATTATTACACCTGGCCACCTCTAACACATACATTAATTAGTATCACTACCGATTAGTGTATATGCAAAGCGGCACCCACAGTATGTGGAAGAAGCGGAGGCAGCCATTGCTTTCTATTGTTGGTACTCTAGGTTTTCGTTGTGGGCGGCAAAACATGCGAGACGGTGAATTTCTAAAGATTACGTAACGTTTTGCCTCTCTATCTATATAGAACCTCTTTGGGTTCACTCAGCTTTAAGCAAGCTCCTACACGATTTCTTTACTTATAAGTCACTCAATGATCTACAATAGCACCTGCTTATCTGACATGTCTGCTCACATGATTTGTCTATAATCCAGGTCATAAGGCATTCAGCAAGTGTTCCCCTGGCCCTGGGTCTACATTCAATCCACTAATCTGTGCACTATCTGCCCACACCACCAAATGCAGTTTACCAATTTTCTTTATTATATTTCCAGGGTCACAAGGTAATCAACTGCCACCAATATCCTCAGAGACTGTAGACTTCACTGTTGAAGGCAGCCATGCAGATGAGCTGCAGATAGATCAAAGCTGTGAATCTGCTAATTTTACTCAGCAGACAGTTATCACTACATCAAATCAAAGTCCAAAACTCACAGAGGAATCTGTGCTCGAACCAAATAAATTGGAAGAACATGATTATTATCAGCAGATAAATACACCAGCTGTACATTTAACATTCGAAGGGCAACCAGAAGTTCCCTTGGATCACACAACACAGATTTGTGATGTGCAGCAGATAGACCCAAACTCTGAGCCTGTTACTTTTACTCAGGAGACAGTTATCACTACATCAAATCTGGGTCCAAGTCCCACAGAGGAATCTGTGCTTGAACCTAATACATTGGAGGAACATGCTGATAACCAACAAATAAATACACCAGCTGTACAATTAATATTCGAAGGGCAACCACAAGTTCCTTTAGATCACACAACACAGATTTGCGTTGTGCAGCAGATAGATCCAAGCTCTGAATCTGCTACTTTTACTCAGGAGACACATGATGTTACCACTTCACCTAATCTGAGTCCAAATCTCACAGAAGAATCTATGCTTGAACCTAATACATTGGAGGAACATGCTGATAACCAACAAATAAGTACACCAGCTGTACATTTAGTATTCGAAGGGCAACCACAAGTTCCTTTAGATCACACAGCACAAATTTGTGTTGTGCAGCAGATAGACCCAGGCTCTGAATCTGCTACTTTTATTCAGCATACAGATGTTACCACTACACCTAATCTGAATGCAAATCTCACAGAGGAATCTGTGCTTGAACCTAATAAATTGGAGGAACATGCTGATGATGAACAAATAAATACACCAGCTGTACATATAATATTTGAAGGGCAACCACAAGTTCCTTTAGATCACACAACACAGATTTGTGATGTACAGCAAGTTGTGGAAGAAGAAGTGCAAACAGGAGATGAGGTGGAAGAGAACAAAGCAAGTGGAGAAGAGGAGGAGAATGATGATGATGAAGAGAATCATTTGGATGTCATCAATGACGAAAATGAGGTATTTTGGGCCCATATTTTTAGAGAAAGCACAATTCTCATTGGCATCATAGTTGGGTCATTTGGAGCAATTCCATGACCGTGGAGAGCAGAGCATCATTTTTCAGTGGATTTGTCTTCGGGTGCTTCTTGAGAAAGTGTGGGCAGAATCCAGGAGGGGGAAAATTCATAATACAGGGGTCAAAAATGAAAAATGCTTGGATTGCTGTAAAAAGGTAACCAAAGTGTTTGTCTTGTTACAAGGATTAAAAAAGGTATAGTTTGTACTACTTACAACTTATGGTTAAGGAGATATAACACAAAAATCTTAAAATATCAAAGGTCATCACGAAAGGTTAAATCTTTAATATTGCACCGATTTCTTTCAAAATGGTCTCAAATTGTTAAACCTTTCCACAGGGATTCATAGAAGACAAATCTACTGAGAAATGATGCTCTGCTCTCCACGGTCACGAAATTCCTCCAAATGACCCAACTATCATTAATATTTGTTGTGTGAGTGCAAGAAGGTCGTAAGTGCACTGGCTGCCGTGTGATACATCGGTGTTGCCATGTATTGGGGTTAACTTAGAGAATAAAGGTATGATTTTGGGAACCAGTACTCTCTTTACGACGAATTGAACCCAAGGCGATACCATTATTTTAAGTGGAAGAACGAGGCCGGAGGCCGAGTTCTTCCACGCAAAAAATAATGGTGTCGCCGGGTTCAATTCGTCGTAAAGAGAGTACCGGTTCCCAAAATCATACCTTTATTCTCATTCTTAAACATCTTTATCATCTAAGGTCATCTTCAACCCGCTTCAACCCAATTTCGCGATGCTTTACGGCTTAAATACAACAAGAAAGGACTGCCACCACCCAGTGACAACAATCGAACAACCCGTTGAACGCAACGATCATACGCAACGAGACGCAACGTAGGTAGGCGCGCGCGAAAGTAGCAAAACGCGGTATGACGCGAGCGCTTCAACCTAAAAATAACTTCAATACGCAGCGCGTACTACCTGGGTTCAATTAAACGAATTAAACCCGGGCATCAACCAATGAAATTGCTTACATTTTCACAGCTGTTTAAGAATCGCAATTAATATTTCCTTGAGTCGGTGGTTCTTGAAATGGTTCTTTAGGTGACAAAGGGGCTCTCTACAAGAGGCACCAGATCTGCATCAATGTGGTACTTCCGAGATCCAGATCTGTGTATACTCCATTTCCCTTCTCCGTGCAGTGACGTGAGCGCGAGATTTGATGATCGCACCAGTAAGCCGCTCGCGCTGGCTGAAAGCGACAGTGTTTTTACACACGCGCACAAATATGGCATATTTTGACGTGTGCGTAAAAAACTGTTGAGGTTAACATGTATGACATCACTGCATAGAGGTAGAGAAATGAACTATTATAGACATGTGTTCATCTGTCTACACGAAGCACATTTTCACGCTGTTACAGCATGAGTATTGCGATATTTACAATGTAAATCATAAGTGCGTGTATGCACGCGTAACAAAAACACAATTTAAAGAGACACTGGCACATTTGAAAAATAGTGCGCCCTCAAGATTTTTCAAAATCGATATTTTTGCATGGTTGTAAAGCTTTTATATACAAAAGCCTTCACCCGAAATGATTAAGACCAAATCAGCTTCCTTATGGGTAAAGAGAACGATTTTGTAATTTAACGTTGCCGGCGACGTTTAATTCAGCAGACAACGAAAATGGCGTTTAACACAAGAACAGGCCCGCCGTATGCATGTTTCCCACGCTATGCACACTGTTTGACCGGTCTATAAGCTTTGTAGTTTTAGTATCAGTGAGCATGAGTCAAAAATATTCATGTAATATACACATTTGTTGATTAAAGTTATGGAAAACTTAAAAGTTGGCCTACAAATTACCTGGATGTGTTTATCCTCATATCAATGTCCCTATCTGTTTTGGGGTATGTTATTTTTATGTGTAAACTATATCTCCATGGCCTAGACTATCATTTGAGAGCAATTGAAGAAATTTCATAGTTTGTGAAAATGTGCCAGTGCCGCTTTAAAGTGACAGGAGGAATTTTATTGAGATATGAATTTCTCTCGAAAAAATTGCATTGGATCGATTGTATACCACCAACCAATAACGTTTCAAAGGTTTGGTTGGACAAACAAGTCCTAAAGAAACCGCAAACCTTCTTTTTGAACTTGCCTGACCGATCGTTCCCCCATAGTACACTGTGCTTTGACTTTTCTGTCGTGCACGACAGTGCTGTTTAGCGGACGAGGGGTCTCAGGTCGGTTATTACATAAATATGAAGTAATTCGGCTTATGCCACTTCGTGTGGTCTAATACATTCCAAATATGCAACAAACCATTGTGCGAACAAAAATTGGGAGCGCTTTCTGGAATCTCCTCATTGTCTCTTTAAATGACACAGGGATTTTTTAGAATACAAATTTCCTCAAATGCACTGGATTGTTATATACCACCTACCAGACATCTTTAAGGTGTAATTGGACAAACAATAAAAAAGAAAACCCAAACCTAGTTTTGATTGCCTTCTATCCTAATCGGCCCCTTTAGAAAACCTGCTTTGATTTTCTGTCTACACGACCGAAAATACTAATTACATCTTAATACAAAAGATGATGTATTGGGCTTATTTACTTCAGTGTATCTAATACATCGGCAATTCATTCAAATATGCCAAACCCCCCAGGTTAAAAAAAATGTGGTGCTTTCTTGAAATTACCTCATGTAAGTTTGGCCCTGCTGTATGCAGTATAAACCGCGCTAGAAGTACTTTCTTTTTTCCGCACTTCTGTGCAGTACACGGTGCACTCATTGTAGACAACACCCGTCCACAGAATTGCAATAAAAAACATCAATTGATCCACATTATTACAGATCTAGTGCCTTGTGTAGAGGTCCCTGTGCTGCCTGAAGTACAATTTCAAGAGCCACTTGACCAAACACTTGGCATAAATCATTGTTACTTTGAAGAAAATTTTTCTGATAATCAGCATGATTGCGCTTACAACCGCTTGCGCTATTATGCATTCGTACAACATTTACTTTTGGAAATCTCCCCCCTCCCCAAAAAAAATATTTGTATCAGAATGAAAATGTTTTTCTTTGAATACACATCCATGCTCTTAATCAATTTAGTACTTTATCTTGACCCAGTAATAGTCCCACCTGTTTTTAACCTGAAATGAGCTTGAATTTAGGGGGTGGGATTATAATGGGATCTCCCCAACATGAAATACACGAGCATCACATTCACCTATCCGAGCTAACTTATTCCAGATATTCCAAGTCAAATGAGATGTGTGATTAACAAGACCTGTAAGGAACTGATTCATGAACCTAATTCTTTTGTAAGAAAATCCAACAAAAAAATGTCCAAACCGTAATGGATTATAGACAAAAACTGCATTAATCTATTGTCTTCCAGCAAAAAAACGTCATGTTGGGATTAAATCGGATTTTCTACTGTTCTTCAAATTCTTTCAACTGGGGGTGGGCTTATAATCGAGCGTGGGACTATACTCGGGGTCAGTACGTGTATCTAGTCCAGCAACAGAATATGAAACGGACTGTGGCAGAGGCCACATTACATGACTACATACTCCACCTGTGTATTGAATTCATAGATGCTCCAAGTTGTACAGGTGTTCTATTGTACCTTGGTATTGCCACTGTAGGACAAGGGAGATTTTATGTTACTCTCCAGTGTGACTCTTATTGCATGGGTCTATAGGGTAACTAATGCATACAAGCAATACTGCAGTTTTTTTAGCTCTGTTGTTTTGTATGGTTAGACAGGGGTCGCGCTAAGTTGCGTTTTTGTGCGCAGTGCCCAATTTTTTATGAAATAGCGCAAAAGTTTATTTTTTGATTCAAACGAAGTTAACATATATATCTACCTTACTACTCCATAAAAAGATCTCCATTCCACATAGTGGATTTGGAGGATAAAGATCACTGGATATTCAAAACCCCTGGTTTTTGGAAAAAGCCCCCAGTTTTTCCAAATTTAGGGGATTCAGGGGCTTTGAGAACCCCTTGTTTTGAAAGTTACCGCTACCCCTGTGGTCTAGCATGTTACATGCAATTCAAATGGCATGCAATAATACACCATGCTACACAAATAAGGCAACTTGAAAAAAGATGAGTACAATTTCTGGTTGGATATATTTACGTCTCGCTTTTAAAAGATAATATTGCCTTGGCATTTTGTTAACAATATTTTATTCACAATTGAATCCCATCATAAAAAAAAAATAGGAACAGAAGTCGCAGGACGGTGAAGTTGGCGAAGGTGGTGTAATATTTGAAATGGTAACAGAAGACAGCAGAGACGTGAACGCGAGACCAGTAACAGAAAACCGCCCAGACTGTGAAGGGCCTGATAGCGGTTCCCTTCAGAAAAAAACAGACGGGGAGGAAAGCCTTTCCTTGAGAAGAAGCAGAAGACAAGTATCATCAAAGTATATGAAACAGATGACAGAGGACATTGAAGAGGTGGGCAATATAGAAAGTAGTGTCTAAAGGCCCGTAATTTTTCACGACACCAGCTGGGCGGGAGGGGGGTGTTACTTAGGTGACATCCAACTTCCCTCTTTCTCTTTTCCCCTCTTTTCCCTTTCATTTATCCTTTTCCCTTTTTCCTCTCACACCTTTTATCTCTTGTTCCTCTCTTTTCCTTCCTCCCATTCTGGATTTCCCTTTTCCACTTTCCCTGTTGCTGGAGCTGAATTTAACTAAATTTCTGTTTCTGGTTTGAGGAGGCAATGTGCCCCCTTTCCCTCTCCCCTTCCCCTTTCTCCCCCGCCTGTTATGCTACTGCCTACGAATTCGGTCACCCAATCAAAGTTTTGTCTCATGATAGTTTTTTCACTAATACATTCTCATATTATGTAGAATTCCTTCACAGAATTAATCCTTGTGAAAAGTACTAAACTGTGGTTTTGCTAACAGTATTAAAATATGCAGTGTAGGAAGCTTCATACTAGACCAATACTAGACCATACAAAACTATACAACTGGATGTGCATGTGCTGGGTACTACAACATACAAACAAACATACAAACAAACATACAAACAAACATACAAACAAACATACAAACAAACATACAAACAAACATACAAACGAACACACAAACAGTGGTGTAACCAGCTTTTTTGTTGGGGGGGCAAAGGTAGAACATTCATTTTCAGGGGGGAAAGCATATTAAAATTAGTTAGAATTGTATAGGCCTATGTTGTTTTCACTGTTGGCGCATATGCACAAAATCACTAATTTTTCAGGGGGCAAGATTCCACACAAGGGGCCCACTGCCCCACCCCCCACAGCCCCCCCCCCACCGGCTACTCCACTACATACAAAGTAATACGGTATAGTGTCGTCCATGCCTTGAAAAAGTGGGGAATTCGGGAACCATGTTCCTAGGAAATTTTGCAACTTCTTTAAAATAAAGAAATACATAAGAAATTGGTCAATCTTGGCCAGGAAACTGATTTTTTTTTCCTGAGAAATTGGCATTTTTTTTTCATCCCTGCAAGAGGGCACATAGAGATTGCTTTTTGGTTGTGTGTGTTATCTGTCTGTGGTTGACCCAAATGTTAACCATAAACATAATTGTTCGTTGTTTCCACATGTACACATTTTCACGGCACTTGCATCTTTTGGTCCTTTGGTAGTTCCCCACAAGTTACCCCCTCCAGAGTAGGGTCAAAGGTCATCTAGAGGTTATGGCCTAAAAATGGTCGGACTATTTGGGACTGCTGTCCCCATTTTTAACAGTATTGATTTGTATGGTCTAGTATGTAATTGCAAGGCAATTAGGCAATAACATGCAAATAATACACCATACTACATTTTACATCTAGCTTTTATAAGATCTTTCAAAATTGAGGATCATATTGTCATGGCATTTTTGTGTCGCCTGCCTTTTGTCTCGCCTGCCCTAAAGCAGGAAAACACATAGGGATCACTTTGTCCGCTGTTGATGTCTGTTGTTGATGTCTGTTGTTGTTGTCTGTTGTGAAAAAGGGTTAACATTTGCCTGTAATATCCACATACTTTGATAGATTTAAACCAAACTTCTGTCACAGGTGGAACTTGGCATCCCCCATTTGTTGATGAGGTCAAAGGTCACATATCAAGGTCAAAGGTCACGTGAGGCCTATCCTTCACAAACCGCGATGACATGCGAGACAAGCGGTCCGAGGACCGATGTATTTTGTTAATGATGTTTTGGTTCACAATTTCATTCCGTCCTAAAATAATAGGAACAGATGTCACAGGAAGGTAAACTTAACGAAAGTGGTGTGATATTTGAAATGGTAAATGAAGAGAGCAGAGAAGTGAACGCAAGACCAGTAACAAGAAACCGCCCAGACAGTGAAGGACCTGATAGCGGTTCCCTGCAGAATAAAGTAGATGAGGAGGAAAGCCTTTCTTTGAGAAGAAGCAGAAGACAAGTGTCATCAAAGTATATGAAACAGATGACAGAAGACAATGAAGAGGTGGGTTAAGTAGAAGGTAGTGTTTAAAGGCCCGTAATATTTCACCGACTCAGGGGAAGGGGCATTACACATAGCTATGTGCATAGCCAACTTCCCTCTTTCCCTTTTTCCTTTCATTTGTCCTTTTCCTTTTTCCCTCTTGCACCTTTAATCTCTCATTCCTCTCTTTTCCTTCCTCCCATTTTTGATTTCCTTTTTCCTTTTCCCAGTAACTTGAGCTGAATTTCTTTTTTTTTTTTTTTTTTTTTTTTTTTTTTTTTTTTTTTTTTTTTTTTTTTTTTTTTTTTTTTTTTTTTTTTTTTTTTTTTTTTTTTTTTTTTTTTTTTTTTTTTTTTTTTTTTTTTTTTTTTTTTTTTTTTTTTTTTTTTTTTTGCCTCTTACGCTACTGCCTACAAATTCGGTTACCCAATCAGACTTGCTCAAAGCTTCTAAGTATCTCATAACATTTGCTTCACTAAAAATGTTGACTACTTCTTAGTCTTACTTCAGGTGATCTCACTTCCACTATTATGTAGAATTCCTTCACGTTAATCGTTGTGAAAAGTACTAAACTGTGGCGTATGCAGCATTTTCGATGTTAAATCCTTCCATATGAATTCCTGTTAGCGCATCAGTCCGAACAGTATTTATGTGGGCTTATTTAATGTTTGTGGATGCTTTAAAGGATTGGCATGTATACCAGTTGCTAAATAAGCACAGTAAAAAATGTCACAAAACTAAAATGTGGCGGTAGCACAATTATAACCGTCAGAACAATATGCAGTGAAGATGGAACTTAAGGTGCGTGTTCCAATCGTCTTTGGGACCCCCCTGATTATTCGATAAGTATCGATTTTGATAATCAGATAATGCCACATTTTTCTCATTGTCGTCCTGAATTTGAGCCTCAAATCTATTTCATTCCCAAGATATAACCAAAAACTGACAAATTAAATGTTAACCATCAATGTTGCACAGTAATGAATAAGGGTTTTGCAATGGTGCATTAATTCTTCTATCATAAAAAACGTAAGTTTGTTTCCCATGGGGCAACTTGATGGGGCGTATGGTGCCAGGCTCTCCTATCAAGTAGAGAACACAATTGACAAAATCCCTAACAAGCACCTTTACATTATATAATACAAAACCAAGACGTATAGCTTTTCATAAGGCTTCAAATTTGAAGATCTTATTGTTGTTGGCATTTTCTTAAATAAGCAATCTTAGCACATTTTTTGAAGAGGGCCCCATTTTTCAAAAAATTGAGATTTTTACACGGTTGCATGGTCCTGGCTAGTAAACTACGCTAAAAAATGTCGGTTGTCACAAACGAAGGATTGGTAATTAAATATTATCGGGGATCCGAGAATTCATTCAATGGCTGCTGGAAAGGCCTTCCAATGTGAAATACCGGGAAATAGCGACATGTATGTGTCTACGCTCATCCGTTAGTTGTTTTTATTGGTTCTGTCAAGTCCCGTTAAACGGACCTAACTTGCATTTCCAGCCTCTGTTGTTAAGTCCAATCTGGGATGCCCAATTCTAATTACAAAAATCGCTTATTTTATGATAACTGCATTTTTGAGTATTTCCGTTCGCAGGTATAGTTTCCTAACAATTTCACTGGTGGCCAATATCACTTTTGAAAATTCGGGGCCCTCTTCAAAAATGTGCCAAATTGCTTTAATAATGTTTTTGTTCACATTTTTCATTCCATCCTAAAGAAAAACATAGGAACAGAAGTCACAGGAAGGGGAACTTAGCGAAAGTGGTGTAATATTTGAAATGGTAAATGAAGAGAGCAGAGAAGTGAATGCGAGACCAGTAACTAGAAAACGCCCGGACTTTGAAGGAACTAAGAGCAGTTCCCTGCAGAATAAAATAGATGGGGAGGAAAGGCATTCCTTGAGAAGAAGCAGAAGACAAAATGTGTCATCAAAGTATAAGAAACAGATGACAGAAGGCATTGAAGAGGTGGGTAAAGTAGAAGGTAGTGTTTAAAGGCCTGTAATTTTCACCAACACGGGGGGGGGGGGGGCACATGTACATACTTGGGTGAGTGATACGCAAGCATTACACATTACCAACTTCCTTCCCTCTTTTCCTTTTTGTCCCCGCCGAAGGAAGTTTGGGAGGGGACTATAAAATGGGCTCCGTCCGTATGTATGTCCGTCCGTATGTCCGTGATAAAAATGTTAACCCTGGAGCATTTGGGCATATCTTTTTTTCTGGATGAGCTAGAGTAGCCAAACTTTGGTATATAGGGAAACCCCTCTACTAACCATGTAATTCATTCCCCCTGGGTCCTACCCTGGGTCTGTCAGGGGATAGGGGAAAAAGGTCAAGGGTAAAAGGTCAATATTGCACAGAAAATGTCAACATTTGGCCATATCGTGTACGATTTATCTGGAGTTCAGTAAGGGCTACGATAATGTTACTTAGTGGAAAGAAGCGGGTTGATGAGTTCTCAACCTGAATAGATTTTGGGTGTAAAATATGCTAATTAAGTATCTAATTAGCATGATTTATGCAAATTTTCCCGCAAGGCTTGTGTACAGGTTTTCTGAAGTTCCATAATCTGTATAATGATGTAACTTGGTGGAAGGAAGCGGGCTGAGGAGTTCTCGACCTGATTAGATTTTGGACGCATTTCGGGCAAATTAAATATGCAAATAGCTAATTAATATGCAAAAATCAGCATAATTGCTGGGGGGAAGTATACCACAACAAAGGTACCCATGTTTTCAATGAAAGTTTTTTTTTAGTTCTGGTTGTTGCACGTGGGTCAGTCTTTTGGGTTGCCAGCCTGATTACATTAATTTGGAAAATGTGAAAATTCGTAAAATTTGTTGTTTCACCCCTTTCCAGACAGTCGGGACCGAGCGCTCAATCGGGCGATGTCGCAGAATCTGACAATATCGCTCAATTGGGCGATTTTCCATCGCCAAATATGACAAGGTTTGCAATTTTTAGATAAATTTAGTGAGACCACAAAGGCAAATGATTCTCCACAAAAAATTATTTTTCCAATTAACTTTAAATACAAATATCTAAAATCTCAACAGGTCCAAAAAAGTTCATCGGGGACTTTTTCTGCTACATGAGGTAAAAGTTGGGATTTTTTAGAAAAGAAAATCAAATTTTGAGATATGCACCATTGCCAGAAAATCCCCCCCCCCCCATTTCATCAACTTCTGGGAAATCCCTTGTCACCATAATGAAATAAAAGTCCAGAAATGAGAGATGAGTCAATTAGCATATGATTTGTGTCCAACTTTAACCTCATTAGAGATATGTCACCTAATGTATTTGCAAATTCCCATAGACTTTGTACAGGGACCGATTTTGGCAGTATATAATATGGACCAAAATGGGGCAATTTTGTGAAAACTGCACACTTTATTTCAGTTATTTCTCATGTAATTGATGAGTTATAAGATAGGTGTTTGTTTGTTTGTTTTGTTTTGTTTGTTTTTTTTTTTTAAGTTTTGCATTTTTATTTGACTTAACACAAGAGTATATCAATATTACAATGTTTGTGTCATACACCTTAGCCAATTACGACTAATGACTATTCAGCTATAATCCATGCCATGTATTTATGCTTTAATCCAGGGGCATTCCCAGACCATTTTAATAGGGAGGGTGTTGAGTCTGTGTAGCCGACAAAACTGTCCATTTGTCGACACAACTTCAAAAGTGTCCGGCTTGCTACATTCGCTCATTAAATATAAGTTTACCTGGCGAGCGCAGCAAACCGGAAAAATTGTGAAACTGTGTTGGCAAATGAACAGTCTTGCAGGCAACACTATTTTTTTACTGTTGGTCCAAATACCTGAGGGGGGAGACTGATATTATTACAAAATTGTTCAAAATACTGTGTAATATACTGCATATTAGCAATGGGAAGTAACAAAATATATTCCACCTACATCTATTTTACATTAAAGGTGCGTGTTCCGATCGTCTTTGGGACCCCCCGATTTACCCGGAATTATTATCGACCTTGACATCAGATGAAAGGCCGCACCCTTCTCACCGGCGTCCTGAAACCCGAGCCCTCAAATCCATTTCATTACCAAGACATAAACAAAAAAACGCCGCCCCAGTGGCCAACCATCAACACTAGCACAGCACCGATAGGGCCCCGCAACATGCACCACTGCTTCTACCATCAAAACTGCAAGTTTGTTTCCCAAGGTACTTGATGGGGTGTATGTGCAAGTGCCAGGCTCTCATATAAAGTTGAGAACACAATACACATAAATCGAAACAAGCACCTTTAATACTGATGTCGCCGACAAGTCAACATTTTGCCGACAAAATCCTGTAAATGAGGGGTGTCCCCCCACCCTCAGAACTCTTCATCTGCTGCTGGTGTGGATGGTATCTCTGGTGCCATGCTTAAAGGTACTGCCCTTTCTATCTCTCCTATTCTCTCCTACATTTTCAATATTTTACTCTCCTCTGGCAAAGTTCCGTCTGCATGGTCCCCCAAGGCTCTGTCCTGGGGCCTCTCCTATTCTTGATCTTTATAAACTACCTCTGTCATATCCCTTTTCCTTCAGGTTGCAAATTAGTGTTATATGCAGACGACACCACTTTATACAAACCAATTAACAACACCCAAGATACTATCGACTTTCAAGATGACATTAACAAAGTCTTTAATTGGTTTACATCCAACTTCAAGCCAATGCTAAGAAAACCAAAGCCATGGTCATATCTACTAGGCACAATCCATACCAAAACCTACAATTTTATCTCAACAACCAGCCCATTGACAAAGTTAGTCACATCACTTTCCTTGGGATCCACATTACCAGCAAACTTACCTGGAATGTACATATAGATGCCATCTGCAAAAAGGCTCGGAAGATCATTGACCTGATCCATAGAAATTTCCATCTTGCTCCTAAAAATCTTCGTCGCACCCTGTATATTTCCTTGGTTTGTCCCATATTAGAATACAGCAGCACAGCCTGGCACCCACTTAACAAGACCCTATCCAATCGTTTGGGATCTGTTCAGAGATTTGCATGTCGGACCATTTTGCAGTCTTGGAATCTTGAACATGATGATCAAAATTCTTGCGGGTCTTTCCTCTGCTCCCAATGTTTTTACTCTTCACTCTCTTGCCAACTCCAGATGTAATCATTCTCATGCCCTCTATCCACCATTCAGTCGCCTCACTCTTTGTCAGAGAAGTTTCTTCCACCATGGGCCCAAGTTGTGGAATGATCTGGCTGAACATGCTGTGACTTGTGCCTCCTTTCCTGCTTTCAAGGCAGCTGTTAGGACATTCCAGGTCTAAGTGTTTTATTCCTTTTTTGTTTTGTCTCTTTACATATTTTTTCTTCATTTTAGTTCCCTTTATTTGCTTTTTGCCAAATGTTATAAATAAATAAATAAATAATAAAAAAAAAACCCCGAGGACAGCGCCCTGCTTTAATTCATTGAACACAATGGTAATACCAAAACAGGAAGATGCCAAACTGTCTTTGACAAGAAGTATAATTATCATACCACATGTCTCAGACAGTTCGGTATTTTCCCGTGTTGGTATTCTTGTGTTCATTGGATTAAACATGGCTAAATTAACAGTATTGATCACAAACTTGCATTTTAGGAATGTTTCATCTCTAGCGATTCACATAACCAGTAAAATCTCCAATGGAAGCAATGTATTGTGGGAAGCTACTGATATCTTTTAGATGGTATCATCACTAGTCAGAGTACCCTTTTTAAAAATGGACTTGCAGTGGTTATGCATTGATCTGCCAAATATGGCTATTAGGTTCCAGGATACAAACACTATTTCCCGGATACAAAAACTATTTTGCAAGTGCAAGAAATTTGGAATTCTTTTGTTCATTGATCATTAAAGGGATTAGCAGCGATAATGTGAGAGAATCGAAAGATGTGGAAATGGATGTTGTTAACTTATAAATCGGGGATAAGTGTGTAAAATTCCATAAAACTGCTTTAATGTAGAAACAAACAACCAAATAGTGAAAAAAACGAAGTATTTGAAGAAATTTGTCATACCGTCTCCCGCAAATAGACATACAGCGACGGCGTCTCAAAATCTGCACTAAACAGCTGATTGTGGTTTACGCCAGTACAGAATGAACAAAGATCAATGATGTTTGTGTTTGAGGTCAAACTGTATTGATCATGGTCCACAATATCACGCTGAAAATCTGTGATATTCAACGGGAAAGGCTTTTTTGATCTCAAGTCGGAATTTTGATACGCACGTATAGAAATTACAGAATTACAGAAGTACTGCCTTGCCTTTAATACACGGATTTCAAGTCTACCACTTGCAGGTTATGTTCGCATATCCATGCCAGTAACAAAAATATGAATTTTGATGATTTTTTCGATGTTTCGGATTAGCAAATCGCTGCTAATCCCTTTAATTCAAACAAAGGAGTTCCACGTTTCATGTATAAGAACACGCATTGTGTATTGGCATCTAAATCGCCCATGTGTCAGACCATAACTGTTGCTTGTCAATATGATACTCGCCAACTTGAACGCAACCATCACTTGCTAACACCACCATTCCAAACCTGACCATCATTTGTGAGCACGGACCAAGCCATAACCTTGACGCTTTTAGTTTCATGCGTGATCTCAATGTGCCACCTGTAGTTGCGTGTAAAAATGGCATCGCATAAAGTCACCATGCACAACTTATCGCATAAAGTCACCATGCACAAATTATCGCATAAAGTCACCATGCACAACTTATCGCATAAAGTCACCATGCACAACTTACCGCTTAAAGTCACCATGCACAACTTATCGCATAAAGTCACCATGCACAACTTATCGCATAAAGTCACCATGCACAACTTATCGCATAAAGTCACCATGCACAACTTATCGAATAAAGTCACCATGCACAACTTATCGCATAAAGTCACCATGCACAACTTATCGCATAAAGTCACCATGCACAACTTATCGCATAAAGTCACCATGCACAACTTATCGCATAAAGTCACCATGCACAACTTATCGTATAAAGTCACCATGCACAACTTATCGCATAAAGTCACCATGCACAACTTATCGCATAAAGTCACCATGCACAACTTATCACATAAAGTCACCATGCACAACTTACGGGTGCACCCACCTAATTTTGTGCTGATGTCAAAGTACAGATGTCATAGAGCTAGGGAAATAGGGTATAGCTCAAAACATAGTGAAATGATTGTACAAAATTCAGTAGTAATGTACTGAAAGGCTAAGTCCCTGAAACATGTTAATCTCCATCCCACACAAATAACCAATAATTAAAACTATGTCATTTTATGTTAAAGTTATGAAATTGGTCTTGCATGACTTAAACAGCTGTGGGAATTTACCCAATTTTGTTGGTTCCTGCTCGGTTTCAATATGTAATTTAGACTGGGTAGTACGAGCTGTGCTACTTTATTGTATTTATACCATAAGGATTGTGAAATTTGGTTAAATATTGTGACTATTCCTCATGTCTCCTGTTTTGGGGATACACCCGAATTAGGTGCTCCTCAACCATTGCTCTCAGAAGGGCCAATTCTGGTGGGAGCCCTTTGGTGTTCTGGATGCCCACCAAATGTCTTCTGAGAGCATTTAGCTGGGAATGGAGCTGTTCCCCACCTTGCTCGCCCATAACACCAAGTCCTCCTAATAAAGGGTATGACATGGTGGTACAACAAGTCGAATTTTGGAGTGAAACTGTAGCCATATTGATGAAACTTGTTCTTGTAAAAATCTACAAGTTGATTTATTTCCTCTTGCAGTTCATCGAAGTCCTCACTTGATAGGGCTTTTGCTTTATTTGCAGACCCTATGACACTTGCCAAACTTTTCAAAAAGCACAGTGTATTTCACTTTGATGGCTTCAGCCATGTCAATGAGCTCTTCATCTTCAGTCAAGTTGCGTGTCTCCTCAGTTATGCTGCCTAAGAGTTTTGTGTAATTCTCTTGCTTCAAGCACTTGTCGACATGACTGCCTATGAAACTTTGAGATTGATGAATATATCGCTTCACTTTGAAAGCCTTTAGGCTACTTTCCAATTTCTCAATAAGAGGGTTGGCTGTACTGGTCAGACTATTTTTCTTGTGCTTCTCTTCAACTTGCTTCTCCAAGTGATTTGCTTTTTCACCGAGTTCTTTGATATTCTCCATTTGTTGGTGGCTTGGTTCTCTGTCTGAAGTAAGGGTCTGATTGATGAGTTCATACTCTGCATCTGTTATCTGGTTGCGAAGCTCTTGTGCCTGAGATGTTAAATCCTGAATTTCCTTGAGAACTTCCCTCTTTGGTGTGATGTACAGCTTAAATTTGTCACTTTCACTGCTGGCCTTTTTGCCACAATCATCATCTTTTCCTTCTGAGCAATATGATCAGCAATCACCTCCCCAAGATGTTGTAGGTCCAATTCAAGGTTTTCATAGAAATTTGCCCATAGGCCAAGACTTTATGTGAAGCCCCGGTGGGCAAATCTGATGAGCCTTGAAGTCCAAGAAACTTCCTCAGTATCTCCAGATCCCCCACATAACCAGACGTCAATGGGCATGTTTCTCCACTGTGACCCATTTAGACTATTGATTTCTTCAACAAAGTTGTCAAGAGCAATATGGAGATAAGGTAGTGACTCATCTGCCTCGAAAATGCAAAATATTGTAGTATTACTGGTAGAGTTTGGCCTGTCAACATTCACCACCTGAAGATAGGTGTTTGTTTTTAATGGTTAAAGAAATATCAAAAATCCATGCAATTTTTTATTTTTCAGTGTGTCATCAAAAACAAAGAACAGGTGGTCGCAACAACACTTTTTTGTTTAAGTATTTCAGTATCCAGTTATATTTTTTCCTAGAAGAAACTACAACTCCTTTGGTGATGAATAAGGTGTTATATGAAAGGAAATCAAATTTAGAAAATTCTCACGTTAGATTTTGCAGATTGAGTGTTTCTATTTGAAATAACAGGTGTTTTTAATGTTTCCTAAATTATTTTTCCCTAAAATATTATTTCTAAAGAATTAAGCATTTAAAAAGCAATAACTTTTCCATAAGAATTGACAGAATTTAATGTCACGGTGCGTATTAATCTGAAATGTGAAGCGGTAGCTTTTGCACACATGCGCAGTAAGGCTGGATTTTTACAAAATCATTACTGACAGATTAAAAGGTGATATAATATGTACTATAATCCTAAGTTTTAACAAAAATGGTGAGTATGATTTTTATGGTGAATATCGCCCAATTCGCCATAGTCGCTTAATCAGGCGATCGCCCGATTGAGCACTCGGTCCCGACTGCAGACCTCGTATGGGTCCCAAATTTGAAATGTGGTCACATGATATTTTCAAAAAGAGTGTTGCCAAATTGAATAAATTATCATTACCAAAAGGTAACCATTTTTCCTGTACAAAGGCTGTTGGAAAAGCTTAAAATACTAAATAGCATTACACCCCACAACATTTAATGCAAATAAATAAGCAAAACTGCAAACCACTTAGTTGCCACATGTTTCTCTGACAAACCTTTACTTTTTTAGGCTCAATGATACCTTGTTCTACTTCTTGTATCATCTACGCTCTTTATTGCTTATCATCAAGCTACTCGCACTCATATTTCACTCGCACTCATACTTCCACTGCACTTGCCTATCCTGTTCAATCCACCTTCCAATTTAGACATTGCATGGTTAGCTATGGTTTAAGTAGGGTGGTCTAGTGGTCCCAAGTTTAAGGGAGTATTGGCCAGAATTAAGGGGCATGGTTTGATGCAGTTTAATTTGTCACTTCTAAGTGATTACGACAGTTGGCGGGGAAATATTTTACGCATCGCGTAAATACGAGTTCACCTTTTTTTCCTTTCATTTGTCCTTTTTCTCTCTTGTACCTTTAATCTCTCATTCCTTTCTTTTCCTTCCTCCCATTTTTGTGGGCCGCCAGCTATAGCTGGAGGACCACTTAGCAATCCGTTGTGCTTGTGTATGTGTGTATGTGTGTGTCACTAAAACATTTTTTTTTTAAATTGTTTTTTTTTTTAATTGACCTCAATTGAAATGTTGAAGTTCAATTGGAACCAAACTTGTGTCATAGGTGCACCATGGGATCCCTCATATGTTGATGAGGTCAGAGGTCATAGGTCAAAAGTCATGTGATGTCAAATTGAAAAATTTACTAAAATGTCAAATTAACCTCAATTGAAAAGTTGAAGTTCAATTCGAACCAAGCTTGTGTCATAGGTACACCAAGGGATCGCTCATATTTTGATGAGGTTAAAGGTCGTGTGCCAAGGTCATGGAGCAGCCCACAGCTTATATTCTTTGAATATAGTAAGTGCGAAAGCCAAGAACTGCAAAATTCTAGTTGATTTCCTTTTTCCTTTTCCCGGTAGCTTGAGCTGAATTTCTCATAATGACCTGTGTGAGGGACAATGTGCCCTCCTCCACCGCCTCTTATGCTACTGCCCACAAATTCGGTTACCCAATAAGACATGCTCAAAGCTTCTAAGATCTGTCTCGTAACATTTGCTTCACTAAAAATGTTAACCACAAATAGTCTTACTTCAGGTGGTCCCATTATTATGTAGAATTCCTTCAGTTAATCATTGTGAAAAGTACTAAACTATGGCGTATGCAGTCATTTCCGATGTTAAAGCTTTGCATATGAATTCCGTTACGGCAGCAAGTCTAAACAGTATTTATGTGGGCTTATTTAATGTTTGTGGATGCTCTAGAGGATTGCATGTATAACCAGTGCTAAATAAGCTAGTAAAAAAGTCACAAAACTATGCAGTATCAAAATTATACCGTTCAGTAATAATGGAATACCATACTGTAGAGTATTAAAAATATGCAGTGTAGATGGAAACTTAAAGGTGCGTGTTCCGATCGTCTTTGGAACCCCCCTGATTTACGCGGAAGTAGTATCGATTTTGATATCAGATGAAAGGCTGTATTTTTCTCATTGTCGTCCTGAAATTTGAGCCTCAAATCCATTTCATTCCCAAGATATAAACAAAAAACCAACAAATTAATGGTTAACCATCAATATTAGCACAGTATTGAATAGGGTTTTGTAATGTGCATTATTGCTTCTACCATCAAAACCGTAAGTTTGTTTCCCACGGTACTTGATGGGGCATATGTGCAAGTGTCAGGCTCTCATATCAAATAGAGAATACAATGGACATAAATCGGAACAAGCGCCTTTAACATTATATAATAAAAAAAAGAAGTAGCTTTTATAAGGTCTTTCCAATTTGTCATGGCATTTTCTTAATGATGTTTTTGGATGTTTTTGTTCACAATTGCATTCCATCCTAAAAAATTAAATAGGAACAGAAGTCACAGGAAGGTGAACTTAGCGAAAGTGGTGTAATATTCGAAACGGTTACCGATGAGAGCAGAGAAGTGACTGTGAGACCAACAAGAAAACGCCGAGACAGTGAAGGACCTGATAGTAGTTCCCTGCAGAATAAAGTAGATGAGGAGGAAAGCCTTTCCTTGAGAAGAAGCAGAAGACAAGTATCATCAAAGTATATGAAACAGATGACAGAAGGCAATGAAGAGGTGGGTTAAGTAGAAGGTAGTGTATAAAGGCTCGTAATTTTTACCGACACGGGGGGGTGGGGGGCACATGTACACACTTGGGTGAGCGATAAGCAAACATTACACATAACCAACTTCCTTCCCTCTCTCCCTCTTTTTCCTTTCATTTGTTCTTTTCCCTCTCACACCTTCTATCTCTTTTCCTTCCATTCTGGATTTCCTTTTTCCACTTTCCCAGCAGCTTGAGCTGAATTTTTTGTTATCACCTGTTTGAGGGGACAATGTACCCCTCCCCTTCCCCCTCCTCCCCTGCATGTTATGCTACTGCCTAGGAATTGGGTTACCCTATCAGACTTAATCAAAGCTTCTACATTCTGTCTCGTGACATTTACTTCACTAATACATTCTCAAAATGTTGACCACTTCTTAGTCTTACTTCAGGTGGTCTCACTTCCATTATTATGTAGAATTACTTCACGTTAATGCTTGTGAAAAGTACTAAACTGTAGTGTTCTTGTTGTCTACGCATATTCAGTCATTTTCGATGTTAAAGCATTGCATACAGATTCCACCAGCGCAGCAAGCCTGAACAGTAATTATATGGGCTTATTTACCGTTTTTGGATGCTCTGAAGGATCACATGTATAACAAGTGCTAAATAAGCTACCGTAAAAAATCACAAAACTAATGCGGTATCAAAAATATACTGTTCAATACCGTACTATAGAGTATTAAAAATATGCAGTGTAGATGGAAGCTTAAAGGCCGACTCAGAGATTTTGAAATATATTTTATTTGTGTAGTAATTAAAAATAGTTGTCTAGTACTAAAGATAATCACCTAAAATCTCAATTCCAAAGTTGGAGAAGAATCGGATTTTCCGTTGTCGTACAAAGTTGTGATCTTCTACATGAAAGACTTCGATTTGAGCTTAGTTATTTCACACAGTGATTAGTATATGGACAAGCATTATGCGTATACAAAAAAACACGATTTGTTTGAAAATTGAGTGCACCCTCATCAGGAAATCCCTGAGTCAGCCTTTAACATTACATAATACAAAACAAGATGTAGCTTTTATAAGGTCTTTCCAATTTGAAGATCATATTGTCATGGCATTTTATTAATGTTTTTCACAATTGCATTCCATCCTAAAAAAAATAGGAACAGAAGTCACAGGAAGGAGAACTTAACGAAAGTGGTGTAATAAATGAAATGGTAAACGAAGAGAGCAGAGAAGTGAATGTAAGACCAGTAACGAGAAAGCGCCCGGATAGACCTGATAGCAGTTCCCTTCGGAATAAACTAGATGGGGAGGAAAGGCATTCCTCAAGAAGAAGCAGAAGACAGGTGCCATCAAAGTATATGAAACAGGTGACAGAAGGCTTTGAAGAGGTGAGCAAAGAAAAGGTCAGTAAAGTGGTGGCTTCAAATCTCAAGTGCTGGTTGAGCGACGGTTGAAGTGTTTAATTGTTTAGAGTGATAAAAAAACACTTCCAACCAGAAAGGACCAGGCGTGACCAGCAAGCACAATTCCATTAGTAAATTGGCTAGTAAACTAAACCTGTGGAAGGTAAAGCTCGAACTTGTCTATGTATCGCTAAAGAAGGAATTTGGCAATTGATATCGGATTCCGATAATAAATTGGTAGCTGCTGGAAACGTCCTTCCAATATGAATTAGCCAGGAAATAATGCTCTTTGTGTCTACGCTCATCCATTAGTTATTCCGTTGGTTCATGAAAGTCAAGTTAGGGATGATTTTCGTGAGGGGATACTATTTTACAGTGAAGAGAGTTTCCAGCTCCGCTGTTAAATTGCAATTGGGTATATCAATTCTAATTTCAAAATTGCTTCTTTTATGACAAAGAGGCACTTTTGAGCATTACCATTTGCAGGTATAGTTTACTAGATAATTACCAACACAACTCTGCAAAAATTTTGAAATTTGGGGGCACTTTTCAAAAAATTTGCTGTTATTGCTTTAAGTGGCAAGAGTTGTAATTTCTTCAAGAGAATTGCCAAATGAACTACACTATTGAGCCTTGGTAAGAGTTTAATTTTTTTTTTGCTTTTATAATATGCAGGAATTAAAAGAAATTTGCTGCAGTTGTGGAAACAAGGCGAAGACCAACCGCTGCAAGTCTTTCTCTGAGCAGATGATTCTCATGTTTGAACGCCAACTCAATATCAGTGTTCCGCGCCCTGTGGATGCCACACTGTGTGTGTGTTGTAAATGTGCAGATGTCATCCAGAAAATATCAAGCAATGAGAGAGACTTGGAGGAGATCAAAGAAGGGTTTGTGGAGTCCAAGGACAAGTGTTCTCGGACAACTGGAGACGAAGCTGCAAAGACTGAGCCTGTATCTGTGAAGAAAAGGATTAAGACCAAGACCAGGTCCAGCTCCATATCAAAGGTGATTTCTAAGGGTTGAGGTCAAAAGAAATTTGTTAACTTTTCCATAAGCTAGTGAAATGCTTTGCAAGTGTGCCAATAAAAAGGCAAGTTTTTGTGTCTCTTGAACGAATGTTCATGGCGACACTATTAAACCAGTCGCTCATTTTGTCCTCTCGGTCTGGATGTTAAAGTTCTGGTGCCGGTTAAAAAAATTTAATTCAGTTGCAACCAAAATTGGTTCTTAGGTGCAATATGTAAACCTTTTTATGTTAATGAGACCAATGGTCACATTCCAAGGTCAAAAAGTCATCTCGGGTTAAGGGGAGCCTATGAAGGTAAATTAGCCCAAAATGGTTGATATTGCCTTGTACGTTTTTCTTGTGTCCTCCGATTTAAACCAGACTTAGGGATAAGATACAAAGGATGATGTCAAAGGTCATAGACCAAGGTCAAAGGTCATCTGAGGTCATGTTTTATGTGTGTATGTATGTGTGTGTTCCATTTTGGTTAGGTTTTCCGTTTTTCGTGTCTCTTTCGGAAAGTTTTAAGTCCGATTTAAACCAGATTTGGGGTTCTCTCGCATCAAAACAGAAATACTGGCCTGAAACTTAATAGATGTGGTTTTGGGGTGAAGGCCATTCTATCAAGATGAAAACTTCACATACGTAAAGCCACTATCGGTCATTTTTTTTCAAAATTCAAACTGCCCATTTTGTGTCTAAATTGCTAAGATGCCATTTACGACTGTTTTGTTTGCTAATAAAAGTCGGATCCCAACTTTTATTAGTAAACAAAACAAATGTATAAAAATTGTAATTTCTTGCCAACAGGGCCGTAAAACGGCAATCTGCAAAATAGTCTGCTTTATCATGCTGAAGTTTGCCACTTTTTTGCCTTTAACGCCAGCCCGAGGCATATTTGAATCAAGATTCAACTTCTAATAGATAAATTTTCCAGAAAAGTAATGGATTTATATCATAAAACTAATGTTCAAATTGTCAAAAATCACAGAGGTTCCAGGGGATTCACCCTCTGGACCCCCACCAGAGCCTTTGCCCCTGGACCCCAGCAGGGGCCCTAAGGCGGGCCCCTGCACCCCCACCTGTTAGTTCTCGCACTTCGCGCTCAAAGGTCCACTTCTTGAAAATCCGCACCCCCAAATAAATTCCTGGCTACGGGCCTGCTTGACAAAATAAGGCATTTTAAGCTTAGCCACTTACAGAGGTCTTTACTACAACCATTTCCAATACAACAGTGCCAAAAGTGGACTTTGATGAAAAATAGGGGCAGGTTTTGCTTACATTTTGAAGAAATCGCTGATGGTGGCTTTAAATCGGGCCATCCACCTTTAAGTTCATGTAACTCTTTCATGCCAAATGTACTCTGATGGCAGAAATTACTCTGTAATTTGTAATCTAGTGCACATTGATTATTTTTTCAGAAAGCAGAGGAGGAAAAGGGCAAAGTAAGGAGGTGCTATCACTGCAAGAGTGTCTGTGATAAGTTGCATTCCTGGCATCCATTGTTTGCCCCCGTCGTCACAACAGATTGGTATCCCATCCCAGCGTTTATTATGGAGCATGATCTGAACTTGGAAGTACCAATACCAAGTGATAAAACACAGATGGAAGAAGCGTGTCTGTGTACTACCTGTTCTTTCAAATTAAGGGACATCCACGTGTACATTGTTGAAATTGCAAGTCTTAGGGAGAAGTTAGTGGCCTCTCTGTCATTGGAGTTGCTTCTTGGAAGGCTATTTTTTGGCAGCAAAGTGGTATTGTCATCATTGAAGGCATCATCTCGGGTGGCTGACAAGAGTGGAGGTCAAGAAATGCAAGAAGTATCAGAAGTAAGTCTATAGCATGCTAGGATTATTTTAAAGGAGAACCGTACTAATAATAACTTATAAAATATACGCTATAAAAATAATTATTATATAGAAGCTCGGAGAAACTGGCGAGCACAGAACTAAATAAAGATGAAAAACACACGGTCTCGAACCCGGAGCCTCTCGCTTTTAGGCGTGAGAAATACCACTGGTCCACAGAGGACTGTGTTAATGTGGATACCAGTGAACGAACACTAATGTATTTCAGTCTTTATTTCAGAGTTTCAAGCGGCCGTAATTATATTATTTTATAAAAAAATATAAATAAGGCCCCCCATTCTATAATATATATAATTAAAATAATTATTGAACATCTATCAAGTGGTTTCATGGAAAAATGGAATAATACTAACCACAAAAATGAATTAAAACATTTTGTCTGACCATGTGCTATTTGAAATTCGCGCTAGTGTATATGGGATATGTATATGTGTTAAGCAATACTGACGGCACAGTAGCGTCATACACCTTCTCACGTGACGCTTTCATAATGACCATTTCCTATGGCATGTATGACGCAAACGTGCTGACCGTATCGCATAACACGTTATACAATAGCCCGAATTTTAAATAGCGCATGGTCAGACTAGATGGTTTTAATTCATTGTCATGGTTAATATAATTCCGTTTTTGATGAAACCAATCGATATGTGGTCAATAATTATTTTATAGAGTATAATGTATAATATTATTTGTTGTACGGGTTCTCCTTTAAGTATTTTAAGTAGAGAGATGTAAGGGAAGCATTTCAGGAACTTGCAAAAGGTCCTGTACAAGTAACAAGGTCTAAAGGTTCATTCATACTATACTGCAACGTGCATTGCGGTAAGTTGCAGTAAGTTGCAGTAAGTTGCAGTGCTCGAATTACGGTCTCTGTCCAGGATACTGCATTGCGGTACTGCAACCGAGTTATATTTATTTTAACTGCAGCTGCATCAGGTTACGTTGAGTTGCTGCAGCAAGTGATTGATATATCGGCACTGCACTGAGTGAGGTATGAACAAAACTTAAGTCAGAAATGAGCAAAAGTACCCTGGTTTACATCATGTTGTTAAAGAATATTTCAATTTTCACACAAGTAGGTTTTAAACGGGAAGATTTTGAATTATTAATTATAATAACACTGATTTTGCTTTAATTAAAGTGAATAATATCTCCTAAATTTAGATTTGACTGGTAAATACAACTATACACTCTTCTTTACTTTGAAAACAAATTTCCTCACACCATATGTAAGTAGCTTTACCGTGTGAAAAAATGTAGCACAGAAGTTTAAAGTGATCAACTCTTTTATTATTGGGTTATGGGTCAGCTGTCGGCATATTCTATTTGCTGTTATATTGTGTCCTTGGGCAAGGCACGTGACCATACTTTGGTCGACGTAA
Source organism: Ophioderma brevispina (assembly GCA_023653785.1). Classification (NCBI taxonomy): domain Eukaryota; kingdom Metazoa; phylum Echinodermata; class Ophiuroidea; order Amphilepidida; family Ophiodermatidae; genus Ophioderma; species Ophioderma brevispina. The sequence goes on along the minus strand of JAMKCH010009650.1, from coordinate 50,947 downwards.
CAATTGTTTGAACTAAGCGTACGCAGTACCAGTGTGTACGACCTGTACACAGGCGTATCACATGTCTGTTTTAATCGTTGTGTTTACGCGCTGTCTACAGCAGTGTGACCTTCACGCATACATGCAGCGGATTGTTCGAATCAGTTCAAACAATTATTACACAGAATATAGCCTCTTACCACTAAGGCATATAAATGCCTGTAAGTGTCACCACCACAGGGGCGGGGCAAAGGGGAGAATTCCCCAAATATCATCGGAAGATTTGCCCCAAATATTTAAGATCACACTAGGTTCAAATATTTAAACTTAGGTATTGGCGATGATGATTATAATTAATATATCTGTGTGGTCCACATTTGCTACAAGTTCCGATGAGGAATTTCAGAGGATAAGGTTAACTTTTTGAGCAATGCTTGTCTCCTTTTTCTGCTTAAAAAACTGGGAAAATATCTATTATTATACATTGTCCCTTCAATACATCAGCTGGAATCAGCAGGCTCTGACATAATTTAATTTTTGCCGATCCGATTTTTAGCTGATTTTGCAAAATTTGCCCTGATCGATTATCTGGTACAAAAATTGGTTAATCTCTAGTATGTGTTGTGAATCTGACATTCAGATTTCATCATTTCTGAAAAAAACTTGGCAATTTCATATTTACAGTCGAGGAACTCGACTGTGTCTTCTTCTGTACGGTTTCTTTCTTTCTTCTTTCTTTCTTCTTTCTTTCTGTCAACATGCTAATATCTCAGACATGGAACATTCCATATTTACCAAAACTGGTCAAAAGGACAAGTACATGCACAGAAACTTTTGACATGACCCGATTGGTGTCAAAGGTCACGATAGGGTCACAGGGTCAACAACGTTAACCATGCAAAAAATCTAGAATTAGCTCAAATCTCAAAACTAATGCTGTCATCTTGTAGGACTTGATCAACACTACAAAAAAGTCAATTATGACACATGATTTAGAGGTAAGAGGTCAAAATACAATAAATTACGTTACACTTCAAATCACTACTCCTTTTACAAATTACATAGTATGATCAAGTGACTCATGTACGTGCTGCAGCTTGACATCCCCCACAAAAGTTACTTAATGAAATTTTGATCTAAGGTCATCTGGGGTCACTAAGGTCAATGACCTTTACTGTGTGTAAAATTTAAAACAAGGTCAAATAGAAAATCTTTTTATCCCATCCTGTAGTACTTGATGAGAGGTCAATAAAAGTCAATTATGACCCCATCACATGACCCATGGTTTAGGGGTCAAAGGTCAAAATACATCAAATTACGTTACACTTCAAATCACTACTCATTTTACAAATTACATAGTATGATCACGTGACTCATGTATGTGGTGCAGCTTGACATCCCCCACAAAAGTTACTTAATGGAATTTTGGTCAAGGGTCATCTGTGGTCACTAAGGTGAATGACCTTTACTGTGTGTAAAATTTAAAACAAGGTCAAATAGAAAATCTTTTTAGCCCATCCTGTAGTACTTGCTGAGAGGTCAATAAAAGTCAATTATGACCTCATCACCTGACCCATGGTTTAGGGGTCAAAGGTCAAAATACTTCAAATTATGTTACACTTGAAATCACTACTCCTTCTACAGATTACATAATTTGATCACGTGACTCATGTATGTGGTGTAATTTGGCATCCCCTACAAAAGTTACTTAATGAAATTTTGATCAAAGGTCATTTGGGGTCACAGGAGTCCAAGACCTGATTTTCACTAAAAATGCTACTTCTACATAGTGTGCATCGGACGCTTTAGAAAGCGTGGGTTTGAAAAATCACCAAATCCTCAAAAAGCGTGGGTTTTGGAGAGTTGAAACTAAAATGTGTGTATTCTTAAAAAACGTGCAAAAAAATAAGAAGCGTGTAATTCGCATCTGTACATAACTGAAAAGCTCTGAAACCAATGAAATCAGCCGACTTCCGCTCATTTTTTCCCGTATTTCTTTGCGAACTCGGAACAGTTGTGCATATTTTTTTTAAATGTAAATCTGTACTATACACTCCGTCATGTCAATTATCAAATGAAGAAGAAAAATAATATTTTTTTTGTAGTGATTGTATTACTTCGCGTATAATTTTCAAGATAATATTAAATTAGATGTGATTTTGAATACCAAGCACAGCTTGAGATTTCGCCGCAATTTCATCGACAGTGTGAAATAATTCCCAGCTTTCAGTGGGGCAATTCGTTTCCAACATGGCCGCCCGTAACAAGAAGACAGTGGGATGGCGACTGGTATCGCGATACCGTAGCGCTATAGGAATTTCGGGAGAAAATGCAACCTTTTAGCATGTGTTCAGTATTAATGGGGGTTGGTTCATGTGCTAATAGTGCCTTTCAAACTTTAATTTTGTGTTTTTGGTAGCAAAGATAAAACGATTATTATACTTCCGGGTGCGAATTCACTTCGTCAAGGGTGCCGAATTCGGCAACATTTTGATGTTTCTTTGGCATATTTGTGCTGTTAAATGTGTTTGATTATTGAATTTCATTAAACCGAGTGCATTTCTAGTAAGAACAAATATATTCAGAATGAAATTGGAATCTCAAACCTGATACTGATAGATCTAGAGCTAACTTTTATTTTTTGTTTTTATTTCAAACTTAGACTCACTTCTGAAGAAGTTACTGTATGCAGTATGCTATGCCTATGGTGGGCATGTCATGAATGATAAAGGGACTGAGTCTAGGCATTGGACACCCAAAACACTCTGAAAAGATTCCAAAAGCTAAGAAAAAACCTACATGGAGATCATATAGTAGTGTATATGTTGAGTATAGGACTACTGTGCCCTACAATATTTACACAGCAATGGACTAATCACTTTCCATTTTTATGATCATTCATAATCAGAATTAGATGTAGGTACGATACTGATCGCGGTTCGCCGTTTTCCTTGCAAAAGCAAAAAGGCTTAGGGTGGGTTATGACTTCACGGTATAAAGGGTGTTTTGATATAAAGGGTGGGTTTAAAATATAAAGGGTGGGTTTGAAACACCACTGCACACTATGTTCTACAAGTTCTGGTCTGCGTACTCTCGACTGTGTTCAGATCTGTAAACAGATCTAGTTCTTCTTCTTTCTGTCAACATGCTAATATCTCAGACATGGAACATCCCATATTGACCAAAACTGGTCACAAGGACAAGTACATACACAGAAACTTTTTACATGACCCGATTGGTGTCAAAGGTCATGATAGGGTCACAGGGGTCAACAACTTTAACCATGCAAAAAATCTAGAATTAGCTCAAATCTCAAAACTAATGCTGTCATCTTGTAGTACTTGATCAACACTACAAAAAAGTCAATTATGACTTTGTCATATGACACATGATTTAGGGGTCAGAGGTCAAAATACATAAAATTACGTTACACTTCAAATCACCACTTCTTTTACAGATTACATAGTATGATCATGTGACTCATGTATATGATGCAGCTTGACATCCCCCACAAAAGTTACTTAATGACATTTTGATCAAAGGTCATCTGGGGTCACTAAGGTCAAACTCCTTTACTGTGTGTAAAATTTAAAACAAGGTCAAATAGTCTTTTTATCCCATCCTGTAGTACTTGATGAGAGGTCAATAAAAGTCAATGATGACCCCATCACCTGACCCATGGGTTTAGGGGTCAAAGGTCAAAATACATCAAATTATGTTACACTTCAAATCACTACTCCTTTTACAGATTACATAGTATGATCACGTGACTCATGTATGTGGTGCAGCTTGACATCCCCCACAGAAGTTACTTAATGACATTTTGATCAAAGGTCATCTGGGGTCAATTTGACCCAAATGCTATAAATAAGACAAAATCAAACCAGGTCTAAATTTGGGATTTCTTGGCCGCCACTTCCGGCAATTCGGAAAATTACAGTACAAAATCCCTCCGCCATGAAAAGTGCAACACCGCTATAGTTCCTATAAAACCTAGAATTTGAGCGTAATTTGTGTAGTTTTGTGGCGGATATTTGTCCTTGAGATTTGCTTTTGATATCATTCATGTGCGTATTCTTTCATATTTAACTTGTATTTTAAAAATGGACGAGAAAGCATCTTGGCGTTATGATACGGCGACATATGTGAACCGCCGTGAAACACCATAGAATCTTGATACATTGTTTACTGGCTATTTATATAGTGTGCTAAGTGGGCCCAGTACAAAATGGTCTGCCTATTGAAACATGTGCTTTATGCGGTCTCTTGTATCTGCCATATCGTTGCCCCTGCCGTACCTAGAGCAATGAAATTTGCAGGAGAGAATTTTGAATTCATGATCTTTAAAATATCTCCTTTTGAACCTACATTGATAATGTCTCTCACAGTTATGACAAAAAAATGACAGTATATTTATTGCGAGTCTTTAACACCATAGAATCTATGTACATTGTTTAATGGGTATTTATATAGAGTGCTAAATTAAATTTTCAGTATTGCCGTACGCAGGGATGCCAAATAAATCCGACCTTCCCCCCTGAAAGTTATCTAATGAAATTTTGATCAAAGGTCATTTGGGGTCAAATGAGTCCAAGACCTGATTTTCACTAAAAATGCTACTTCTACAAGTTCCGGTCTGAGTACTCTCGACTGTGTTCAGATCTGTAAACAGATATAGTTTCTTTCTGTAAATGGACAAATTACAGCACAGATAGCCTATGGAACACTGTGATACAAACATTTGCTCATACAGTGAGACATCAAACTCATAATCAACTGTAATTTTGGGAGTAAGACTTTCTCAAGGCTATCTACAGTGTTTGTCGTAATCCCTGGGGCATGACATGTATACGAGTGCATCTCTCTTCGCATGAACTGCACTTATATGCACAAAGCAGGCATTACATAGTTTACATGGCCAAGGAATTAGATTGTCAAATGCTGTAGTGAACTGTAATCAAAAGAGAAAGTGCTATGATCACAAAATGCCCCTTGAAATAAGTGCTTAGTGGGAAAGATGGAACTCGGGAAAATTTTAAATTAATGAAATCATGTTAAAATGTACACCAACATATTTGCCTTGTTGTAAAGATTTTTGTGCAGTTTTGTCTAGATTCAAACCTTAAGTTACATGGGTATAGCTTCTATTAAAGGCTGACTCAGAGATTTCTCGATGAGGGCGCACTCGATTTTCAAACAAATCATGTGTTTTGCATACACATAATGCTTGTCCATATAATAATCACTGTGTGAAATAACTAAGCTCAAATCGAAGTTCTTCATACCGAAAATCACAACCTTGTTATAAAATTCTGGATCCGGAATTTTCGTTATACACGGTATCCTATGGCACTGTTGTATTGTGCATGTTTACTATGAAAACGAAAAATCCCATTCATCTGAAACATTGGAATTAAGCATTTTACGTGACTATCTTTAGCTCTGGATGATTATTTTTAATTACTATACAAACATATATTTCAAAATCTCTGAATCAGCCTTTAAGGTGTAAGGTCATGACTAGCATAAAGATTTTCAAATGCCCACATTAGTGTCAGGATTGTTCACCTTGAAGAATAAGATCTGAATTGGCACTAGTTTATAATGTGTGGCTTATGCATGTATACTTCGTAAACTTCGAAGTACAAAGTAAATTAATCGATGCGCTGCACAGCATTATCGCGTACGTTGAAGACACAGCGCGTGATGTAAGAACAAAACAAATCTCTTACACAGATACACAAAATACTGGTCATATAAGTTGACAAATACCAAGCATTCCTTGTGAGACTGGTGTGGGAGTTTATTGATTACTTTGTACTTCGAGATTTACAGAGTATAGAATTAAGGTAGAAGGGAAGGGATTGACATTTTTTTTTAAATAAAAATGATAGAAACTTAAGTCTTTGAGTAAGTAATGGGTGTATCACAAAGTATTGAAAAAAAATCAAATTTCATGCATATTAGTTTACATAATTTGCATATTTAATTAGCACAAATCACACATTAAAAAAAATGTAGCTCTGCAATAGAACATCACAGAAAGTTGGTTGAAGTGTTAAATGAAAGCTTTTGAAAAGATATATGCATTGGTCTACTTTGAAAACCATCTCAGCTATAGATGGGGTGTAGTATGTAAAAAAGTAACACATGCAACTATATTTTTGGGAACCTTGCCATTGATAAAAAAGTATCTGACTCAGTTAATTTACCCAAGTAGACCAATTGAGGCCTGCTCTTGGTATAAGCTTATTTGTGCAAAGTTTCAGCTCTATGGGGGGTGTATAGTTTTGCCTGCACATTTTTTAAGATCGCAAACTCATGAAAAATTAATACAAGAAAAGCTTTTTAAATCTAGAAACACTTAATTGGCATATTATGCATATTCATTTGGTTAAAGCAATTTTGGACAACAGATTTATAAAGTACAGAAGGTTTAGAATTTAGATACTACTTGCAGACTTAAACTCTATTCCATTTTGATTTGTTAAAAAAATAGCTGGTGAACAACAATAAGAAACAAAACAATTTGCGACACTACATTTTCCTTTGTTTTCTATGGTTTTGAGGCAAACAATTACATCAACGGTGAACTATAATGTGACGATAACTATCGAACGAATGTCCGATTGAATGGATAAAAAGTATTTTAAAGAGAAAAATTGCTCTGTTGAATAATGTAAATAACAATTTTGAAAAAAAGATTAATTTTTGGGGGTCTAATCCCTCCCTTTCTACCTTAGGGCAATGTAGAAAAGTTTACATGGTCAATGAGAGTGTCACAAGTTGTGCATTGTGGGGTGGGGGGGGGGGGGAGATTAGTGGTTATAGTTGTTACCAGAGATGCAATTATCTTTTCTGTTACAGTGTGATGAGAGAAATGATTAAGAAATTTGTACGAAATCTGAGCGTTTTCTGTAATTTTGCCCCCAAATGATCTTGAACATTACTAGGGCTATACTCCTGTAACTAAGATAAGAACCTTTACCAACTGTACGCATTTTTTTAATCCTTACAAGAAGATAAATACATTGGGGGTATGATGTAACTCAGTTTTTACTTCAATGTATACGCCTGCGTTCCTGTGTATCTTTGACCTTTAAATATATTCTTATTGAATTTTTGTATTTTGGACGGTGTTTACCTCTAATTTTTTGGTCCAAAGAGTTTGTATGTTTTTTTCCGGGGATCTCATAGATAATTCTGTTGTAATTTGTTTCAGGTTGATTGCAGAAAATTGCAAGTTTGCCTAGTGCAAAATAAAGAGCTGACATTGGTATATATCAAACTAGGACTCCTGGTGTACGTGATGCATGCATGTGTATTTGTTGTGCGGGCGTGTGTATGTCTTTGTCTCAAGTGAAAGTCATCCTCAATTTGTCCTTTGTAACAATCAATCCATCACGTTGTTTTCATCTCAAACGTGCCAAACAAAAATAACATACTACACATTGTCATCAACTACCCGCCCGGATTCTTACTCACGTTGTAGCCTACGTCGCAGCTAAAATTGTGTCTACCGCGACGGCGAATTGCCACTTCGTCTAATATCACTTCGTCTAATATCCATATAGTCGAAATTCATTTTGTCTAAAACCAAATCGTCTAATACCAAATACTCTATTTCATTTTGTCTATTAACCATTTAGACTAAATACCATTTCGTCTAAGCACCACATCGGCTATACATTTGGTATAATCCCATTTGGTATAATCACTACGTTGTCTACACCATTTCGTCTAATGGCCATTTGTTACTACTCATTGGTATAATCATCAGATTGTCTAAACACTTCGTCTAATGCCATTTCGTTATGCCCATTTGCTCTAATCACCAGATTGTCTAAACCACTTTGGTCTAATGTAATTTCGTAGACTAAAACTTGGTGTAATCACCAGATTGTCTAAAACCATTTCGACTAATGCCATTACGTCTAATGCCATTTCGTTAACTCCTTATTTTGTCTAATGCATGTATAAACAGAGAGCACCATATTACAATATAAATAACAAACACGAAATCACAGTGCAATTATTATTTCGAATTTAGAACTTTTATACGTTACCAGCGTTTCTAAAACATTGCCCATTAAACCACAGTTCAAACCTAATTTGTATGTTGACATGAAAGGTGACCGTTCATAAGTTTATGCTTGTCAAAATTCTGTTGTTAACACAGAAATGTTGCAATGTTGTCGTGTTAAAATATATTTTGGTTCGTATTGATCATTTCTTTTCTTTTCGTCTGAGGTCTTATCAAAATAAATAGAATATAAACAAAGCATTTGAGATCTGCTTGGCATATGTTGGCCAAAATGGTTAGAACTATATTAAAAGAATTTTTGAAAACAGATTTTTATAAGCTAAAAGATAAAGAAAATACAAAATTATTACCAAAATATTAATCTGAAAGCCGATCCTTTCAGTTGATCATGGCCTGAAAAACATTTTTTGGGTGAAACGAATCTCTGAAAAGTAGACCTTTTCACGGATGCCCTGTATTACATATCGTTAGGCTCCCAACTTATTCAGGTACTAGTTTCATGCATAACAGACTGCGCATTTAGTGCTGGCCGCATCAAGTGAAAAGAGTTCTTAGATTTCTACCAACAGGGCCGGAATAAATTTGCAATCATATCGAAACGTGATCATTGGGCCTGTATAGTTCATGGAACCCACGTGATGGAAAACTCTAAAATGATGGCAATTTGCTTAACCAAAATTTTCAAAATGGCCGCATGTTAAAAGGTTAATAGCACTACTATGGTGACTTAGTGTATGAATTTATGTTGTCTGAGGTCAAGAGGTTATATACAATCCAGAATTGTCTGAGTTATGGAAATTTAATACACGGCTATTTTCAAGATGGCCGACATCTCGTCAAAAGAAAAACCATATATTTCTATTAATTCAACCTAAGAAGATGATTTTGGTGTCAAAATGAGTGTGTTCTGGGTCAAGGAGTTCAATAAACCAACTATTCACATAACCGTGTTTATTTGCATTTGTCACTTTTTTCCCAAGATAGCCCAATATTTTAAGTACAGGTACCCAAGGTGTTAATTACTACAATGTCAGGCTGAATGTGGCAAGGAAAAATATATTAACCCAGATGCTTTGAGATTAATATCAATACAGAATTCTCAGTTAACTCCTCCTTAGAAATTTCCTAACTGAGCTTTATGGCCCTGATGAACGCAAACCCAAACAGTGACAAAATAAAAGGTGTGCACGTGGACCACGACCACTTATTGTTCGAAATTCGGGGCCAGTTTACTCTTGACATAATCTGACACACTGAGAACAAAAATATTTTGTCTATATTAATAATAATATCATAATAATAGCAGAGATTTATAATATAGCGCCTTATGCTATTGGCCTCTAGCGCTTTCACAAATGGTCCCTGATCACACTGTGGCCCAACCATACCCAAAACCATTTCGATCATTTCAAGGGATGCCGCAGCTCGGGATCAGCGCTTTTCCCTTATCCGCAAACATACCTCGAGATAACCATCGCAGCCGGGCCCAGCCTTCCCCAATATCGCACTGGGTAAATCGGGACAATAAGCGGTACTTTCTGTGTCCAGGAATTACAAATAGCTGAATCTCACAGGACTCGAACGCACGTCCTATACGCATGGATAGCATACACTGGAGTCGAGCGCTTACTCGATTGAGCTATTCTTGTCCGCTGTAAAATAATACAGACCTAAATATCACATTTTCCCCATCATTCCCAGATATAATATTTTGGGTGAATACATATGGAGTAGTCAAGGTGTCTTATTTTGGGGTGTCCACATTGGTAGCCCGCATACATGACTCCCGCTACTCTGACAGTTTTCATAATATTGCTGTTACAATCCTTGACCTAAAAAACATCCACGTTGTCCACCAAAATCGTCATCCTACGTGTTGTATAGCATGATGTATAAACGATTTTGTCTTTTATTTATATGTTGACCATCTTGGAAATAGTGATGTATGAAAAATGCCATTACTTTTATATCATCTGACAAGTTTGTAAATAGTTTTATTAACTCCTTTACCCAGAAATCTTTTAATTTGACACCACAATCATCTTCATAGTCTAAATTTTAAGAAAGTAAGGTTTGTGTCAATAAAATGTCCGCCATCTTGGAAAATATCGGAACATACAACAATTTATAGTTTTTTTATAGTTTTGGGAAATAATTGTTTTGAACTCCTTGACCCGAAAAAAAATTTACACCAGGTTGTCTCTTAGGTGTTTTTGGCGTGTAGATGGCTTCCATTTTGGAAAATGACGTCGTATGCACATTGCAACTTTTAAATTTTGTCATCACCCTTTTCATGAACTCCGCATCCCTACGGTCCAATTTTAGCTATGATGAAAAATGTTATTAGCGGCCGGCCCCGGTAACCATTCTCTAAAAACTGGTTGGTGCTGCCAGCACTAATTAATACCAAGAAAACAAATCAAAACAACAGCAACAAAAATGCGTTTTGTCTTAGAAGACCGCACGCATTGCTTTTGCAATCGTGTTTTACCGCATTATTATTATTATCATATTTATTAAGTGTTTTTAGATTTTTTAAAAAAAAAAAAAAAAAAAAAAAAAACACTCAAAGAAGGAGAAAGTTTTAGAGCGGTCCAAAAAAAAATAAAATGAGTCAAATGCAATAAAAATTTCGCATTTTGCGTTTGCCCTACATCTTGAACCCCTACATTGGGGGAAGTCTAGAAAGTTAATTTCAATGTTAACCACGCTTGTGTGTGAACTTAGAGTAGGGTATATCGTGTTTTATAAAGTTTTAGTTTGCCAGCTCATGTTCATCTTCCAACCAAACATCAGGGAATTATTGACTGTGGCACTGAGAGATCGGGGGGGGGGTGTCTTTGTGGGTGAGAGACCGCAAAATGCCCCAAAATAAGGGTTTTCGGTTAACAATTTTTCACCCAATAGTGGGGTCTTTATGAAAATATTCCCAAATAGGGGTCATTTTGGGTGCAGTTGGTAAAAATTTTAAAAATATGAAGGTCCTTTGTGTGACATTTGAAAATATATGGGGTCTTGCATGACAGCGATGCTGAAAATGGGGGCTTAAACAGCCTTACAATGCGCGTCATCCAGATGGGATTGAGACATGAACTACATTCCTATGCTTGGAACGGATTCACATATATTCTGGGACACATTTTGTTCAGTTGCTACACCGTCTTTTGTCAATAATGTTTGTTCATCCTCGTCGCGCAAAAATAAGAAATAACCTTTACAGTAGATTCTTCAGTTCCAACTATATTGAAATACGAAAATATTGCTTTATATTACTAATTATAAAAAATAAGAATTTACCAATAACGACGTCTAAATTTTGGATTTCATGAGTTCGGAAGGTTCTAACCCTTCATATTTACAGAAGCAATACCGGAAGTGGGTTCTTTTAACAAATTCTGGGGGGGCACTTGTATTCAAAGGTGGATATGGTGCGTGAACAAGAAAACACGTAAAAAGGGTCCCTTTTTTCCAACAGGCGATGTATACGTGTACATTGATTAGGGTGTAAAAAACAGCAAAATATGGAAAAAAGTATTTGTTTTTTTTCTTAACCCTAAAATTGTGATGTACGTAATCCTAAAATTGTGATGTACGTACTTAGGTTATGTAAAACCCAAATTAAGCAGAGAGATCAAAACCATCATAAATATTGTAAAGCAAGCAAATCAAGACAATAAAGGCTCTATTTTTTACATTAATGCTGCAATGCATTGCTACTTGTTTAGGGTATCAAAGACTGACAACAATAATTGTTTAAGGTATGTTCTTTAGTCGGTGGAAATACTCGTTTTGGGCGCATTGTAAGTCCGTGTTCACGCATTATCCACCTTTGAAAAGTACCCCCCCTTCCCCGGGAACAAATTTACATTTTGAAACCTAAACAAATTATATACCGGTGTTAAATGAGATATATTGCCCCTATAGAAATAGTCCGGGGGAATGTGGTTCCTAGGGATAGTCGTCGTTCAGACCTCGCCCTAGGAAGAGTAGCCCTTGTTTTTATTTTTTTTTTAATATTATTATAGGCCTATATCTAATTTAACAATCTTTCAATTTTTCATTGTGTAACTCCATTTCCTTCACACATGATTTAACCCGTAAATCACATTTCCACACATGGCATTTTCCATAATGTTTTAATAAACCCTTATTTCCGAAACCACATGCGCAAACTTGGACTTTCGCCTATTTCCTCTAGAAAATACCCCTTGCCGATTTCATGGCTTTTATGACGTTCATTGTACCCTACTATGTATGATTTTTTACATGTACTCTATTTGGTATCAATGAAAGAAAAAGACCATAACTAATATCCCCTGGTATCAAACGTTCAAACGCATAAGCATCGAAATCCCAAAGATGGGTGGTAACCACAGCTACATCAGGGAAAACATCAGTACTTGATTATTTTAAGGGACACCCTTCTATGTGAAATCTCTCACTGCCCCTTTAAGTTTATTTTATGCGAGCCAGTTTAACAGCTATTTATACTAATTATTAAGTTTGAAAGAACTACTCACTTCCTGCTTTTCTTGTAGCTGAAATTGCCATTTTTGGTTGTTTTTTATTTTATTTTTTCTTTATATTTATTTATTTGCTTGATCTAATCAGAACTGTCACTGACAGTAATTGAGTGAAATCTTGGTTAGAATTCTTACACAAATTCCCTAAGAACCAGTAGTTTACTATAACATTGACAATAATTCCTACGGACTAATAATCCGTCCTCGTCGGACTTGGGCATAATTCCTAAGGATCGGTATTCTATACTTGAGACCTGTACAATAGTATTCCTCAGACTTATATTTCACCTATGAATTGGATACGAATTTCTAAGTACTTGCAGGCCAATGTTGGACATGGACACTTATCACTAAGGAACGATATTCCACCTATGCTCTGTCAGGGCATCAATTTCTATAAGGACTATTAGTCCACCCATCTTCGGAACCATCTTCGGACTTAGAAAACTAAATCCTTTGGAGTTGATACTGCTTTGGACTGTTGCTCAGGCCATTGTGTGTTTTGTACTCGCATATAAAGCCTGGTGTAGGTGCCATGGTCCAGGTCTCATATAAACGTACAGGATACCATCTACCCGCGCTTTAAAGAACCTCAGCTTGGCTGAATTGAGATCCAGATTGTCCATAATTGTGTAGTTTATTGCATTCATGTTCAAGCTTGTCCTTTTCGTGACAGGAAGATCTTTCTTGCTGTGTGCAGCATATAGGACCCCATATGGTACCGAAGGTCCTGACCTCTTTGAGTTGGGTACCATCTTAGTCGCAATAGATGCTGATTACGTCCTCATTGACGGCCCACAAATATGTCATTCTTTTGGCCGTTTACACTAAAAATGGTTATTATCCAACTGATCATTAGACAATGGGTTTAGGCAAATGGGTTTAGACTAAATGGTTATTAGACCAAATGGTCATTAGACGAATGGGTTTAGACAAAGGGTTAGACTAAATGGTAATAACCAACTGATCATTAGACGAAATGGGTTAGACAAAAGGGGTTTATACTAAATGGTTATTATAACCAACTGGTTATTAGAACTAAATGGGTGTAGGTACCAATGATATTAGACCCCCCCGGAAGTGGAAATTAACCTATTGATTGGATATTAGCCCAAATGGAATATTAGACAAGATGCATTGACCATCTGGTTTTAGATCAAGTGACAATATACATAGTGGTATTAGCCTAAGTGCAATTGGACTATCTGATTTTAGACGAAACGGTTTTTAGACCAAGTGGTTATTAGGCGAAATGGAATTAGACGAAGTGATGATAGACAACTAGCTACGCACATACACACTGTGCTAGTGGCGATGGTAGCTGCAAGATAGGGCTTCTTAAGTACACATTATGTAACAGTGATGTGGCTTTCTCTGTACTATACTAACTCCTCTGCCAGACTTGTTCATAGTTATTTACCGTGCTCCGAGCGTGACGGCGTCAACACGAAGTGAATGCCCATTGGTTTTGTTTTGAGTAGTTTTGGCCTCCTATTGGTCCTCGCGATGAGCTACCCATAGTCCTCCGCCCCTTTTATGCAATATTTGCGGCGGCGCCGCATTGCCGACCTCTGAACAATTCTGGCAGCGACTGTATGGAAAGAAGGTGGATATGGTGTAAAGTAACGCAGAGTAGACACACAGCTACCATGTTCTACCCCTTGTAGTTCCTAGGCTGCCATTTTTTTTAGTGGACAAATGAGTGCACTATGCACTTAGTCTCTGTTTAGCATTTTCTCATTGAAGAAAATTCATTAAAAATTTGAATGGGACAACTTGTCAAAAAACCCATGTGTTTAATAACAATGCAAATGTAATAAAAATATCTAAAAAACAATTGACAAACTGGCCACGAGAAATAACATACGCGCTGAAAGCCGATGTAACCACATCGCTATCTCCGCGATGGTGTAACAGCCACTGGGTGTATACTATCATCTATGCGGCAGAATAATCGGAATCCTAGCCGTCGAGCTCCTGCAGTTGGTATTAATCCATGTCCTACTTGGTGGTAGCTGCGGTCTACACCATGAAGAATTGTCCGTGTAACACGATGACTAAATGTTTTCCCAAGACTTGCCATACAGGGCAAGTTTGTATTCAATAACTCTCACGGCACCAAAGAGGCACTTCCTAGAAAAATAGTCCTGATGCTTTTTAAATCCAAGCTTTTTGAAGGTCTTTTCCAAAGGAGATATCTTTATTTATAGTCATGGATTTTGTTAACATTTTTTTTTTCACAATTGCATCTTAACCACCCAAAATTAATAGGTACAGAAGTCGCAGGAGTGAACTTCAGGAGAGTGGTGAAAAAGCTGAAATCTAACGACAAAGCAGAGATTGTGACTAAGAGACCAGTAAAAGAAAACGCCCAGATTTTTGAAGGGCCTGATAGCAGTTCCCTTCTGGAAACCCAAGAAGGGGAGGAAGCCTTCCTTGAGAAGAAGTAGAAGACGAGTGACAAAACAGATGACAGAAGGTTTTAAAGAGTTGGCAAAGAAAAGAGCATTTGTTTAAACTAACTGCAGTAATGCAAATGGTAGTAATTCCTTGGAGAGACTCAGTCTTAAGATTTAAAAAGGTGTCACCACTGTATGGGCCTGTCACAGACACTGTTCAACCATACCATGTAAATTTTTTGTCCAAGGCTTCCAACTCCCAAAAAGTTGCCAAGTCAGTGATTTCAGCATATTAAGAGAAAGAAGTCGACCATTGCAAAACGCAAAAACGACTAGGATTCTATGACCAAGATACCAAAATGCTTTTCCTCGTTCCGCCAGTCGAATATAAGAAACTGCGTTCAGATGAGGAGAGCAGAACTTATCTCAAGGAACTGAAGACAGAGCTTGACCAGAGGTTGCCAAAAATTCATTCCCTCCAAAACGTGGACCAAATTATGGGGTTTTTTTTGCAGAATTTGCAACAAGACTTTGACTTTATGCCACATTTTTTATACACCACATCAACCCATGCTCATGGAGTCAAAACAATTCCACTTTCCTTTAAGTGCAAGTGGTGCCAGGCGAGGTTCAAAAAAAGGAGTATACTAGCCATACATTGCTGTGACAAGGCCCAAGGTGAACGTCTGTGTCAAATGTGCATTTTTCCAGATGTCCCAAAAGAAAGCCTTTTTTCACTGAAGAACAGCTGAAATCCCACCAAAGAACACATCTGATCGACATCGTGTAATTTGTGTGAAAGAATTTCGTAATTTTTCAACAGCGAGTAATCACCCTACATAAAGCTCACCACAAAAGGAACTTTACAAATGGCCAGCATTGCCCCAGGACATTTTTTCAGTGTCATTAAAAAGAGATCATGAATGGCATGACCACACCAATTCGGAAAGCAAAATTTGTGTATGTGATCAGTGTGGCAAAACTTTTAAAGGTGTATTCCACCTAGAGCGCACTACAAAATACATGCGCTGAAAGGCATTACAAATGCAAGTTTTTGCAGTTTCAGGCTGCAAAACAGCCTGATATTTTGGGCAGACACATCAAAAGTCAGTCAATAATAGCAATATTAGTGGGCGCGTGCAAAGCCCAAGTGTGAATGCACAATAAGTCTTGTTGAATTGGCCCAATGGAAGAAGGAAAGAGCAAAAAGGTAAAGCCAACGATTCTCCCCAGATACATAAACGGAAGAGAGAAAAACACTATGCTTGTCGGGGAATCAGAGATTCAGTATAGTTGTCCAGTGGTATAGACAGACGTATTGAAAGGGCAAACTGCACAAGGATGAGTTGGTTCATGAAGCAGGGGGTCGTCTATGCTGGTTTTCTGCTTAAAGCGTTAGTCACTACAAGAAAACCTGGCAACCCCCAATTTTAACGGGGTACTCAAGGCTCAAAGTCAATTGGGCCCCTTATCCAAGTTTTTGACACCGCCACATCCGGATGCTCTATTAAGAGCAGGCTACGCCAGTTCCGCATCCTTTCAATGTTGGCATGAATAAATACTGGCATACCGTCCGCTACCTGAATGAAAGGTCCACTGGATTTAGGAAATGTATGAGAGAGATGAAAAAATCTGAAATCCAAAGCCAAAACAAAAAGCAGAAGCAAAACAGAAAGAAAGAAACAAAAGTGAGAGAGTTAAAGAAACTACCGGAAGGGGCAAACAAAAGAGAAGCAAGAAAAGTATGAAAAAAGAAAGAAAGCAAAGCCAAGGAGCTTAAAAGAAAACCAGAGGGAGAAGGATAAATGGAAGATAAAAAACTAAAGCTGAAAGTGAAGAGGAAGAAGCCAATTTGGAAAGCAAGGCCAAAGGAAAAAAGTATCCAAAAAGAAGCGGCCAAATGAGTGTGAACTTTGCACAAGGATTTACTTGATTCTGTAAGGTACAGATAATATTTGTAATGATTATTCAGGGATGCAAGGATACATGATTAGACATAAAACACAACAAAACACACTTAAAAAATTTGGGAGCAAAACGGACAATCAGTATAAGCATAGTCAATTTATAAATAGATCTAACAAGACAGACAACGCTGCTATTAACATGAATGTTTCAGTCACGAATACATATAAAATGGTCATACCGTATATCGAGGGCATGAAAAACTGGTGGATAGGAGACAAACATAATCTCTGAAAACTACAAAAAAAAATGTGGACTGATATTTTGCAATGGAAAACTTTCTGAACAAACTACATGGATGACGATTTGTTCTTGGATGATGCAGATTCAGTTTATATCTGAGGGTCACCTGGTTATTTAAAAATCAAACGATTTTAGTTTAGGAGGGCATTTTTCCTGGTTTGCGTAGTAATAGTCTTGGGCTGTAACATTTACCCATCCACCAACAAGCTGTTGAATCAAAATGGCCTTGGCCACTCAAGCGGCTTTCATTTATACTAACCACTGGTTGCTGACTTGTTCTCTTCATTGTAAGTAATTTCTGTTATCAACAATGAAAGAGTCCTCAAGCAGCCCTTGAATGTCTTTAACTGGTTTATGGAGATTACACACTTTTAACACGTCATTGGTGTAACAAGTCAAAAGGTCACAATTCAAGGTCGGTCAAAGGTAAGTATATGAGGCCTATCATTCAGAAACTGCGACAGCAGGCGACACAAAGCGGTCCGAAGGACTGTAATGTATTTTTTGAGCTATATTCACATTGCTGAGAATGGAGGACCCAAACCTAGAAACCAAGATTCAGGTTTTACTGATGGAAGGTTGCAGGATTCTTTCATACTATAACGTAAAGGGCCATGTTCCAATATCTAAATAGCCGCTCCACCCCAGACCCCAGATTAACCAATCCAAAATATTGACACTTCTGGTGAAATCTGGGGATTCTGGGGATAGGCTCTTTGTTGATTGGCCATGGCCATTATGGCAACTGTAATAAACGATGAAATGGGTAAAAAATCATGCAATTTAAGGCTGTTTTATATAACGATTTAATTTTTGTAAGTAATAGTTAGCAGACAGAAAGATACAGAAGCATGAAACTGGGTTTATCGTAGTTAATTTTTGGGTATGAACGTTGTTGATGCCCTCGGGCTTTAAAGAGAAATGCGACATTGCCAGAAAGAATAATGCCCAAATTTTTTTTTAGAACCGGGTTGGGGTTTTTGCATGTATACCGTGTTGTTCCTAATAATGCCCCTGCTCTAATAAACGCCCACCCCCCTACGATTTTTTGGATAGGGACAATCAAAAAATATTAGTAAGCGTACCTAAATCAATGATTTATGGCCGGGTATTGTCGTTATGTAATACATGCAAGTTGACGATTTGTTATTTTCTGTCGTGCATGCCGAAAATCAAAGCATGGTTTTTTCCTTATAGGGAGGATTAGGATAGCGGGCAAGTTCAAAACAATGTTGCTGTTTTCTTGTGTACTGTTATCCGCAGCCCAGCTTCTCAGTAAGTGGTCTACAACAGATCAGGTGTAATTTTGTATTCTCAAAAAAATCTCATTTTGTCACTTTAAAACAAGTGTTCATGCCCAAAATCCTTGAATGAACCCTAATTGGGTTCCCCGCCGCAACGAGTTCGAACGGGACTATAAAATGAGCGGCGTCCGTCCGTGCCGTTGCGTGTCCGTCCTGGATAAAAATGTTAACCCATGTGGTATACGATTTATCTGGAGTTCCATATAAGGGCGACAATGAGGTAAACTTGGTGGATAGAAGCGGGTGGGTGAGTTCTTGACCTGATTAGATTTTGGGCATAATATTGCTATTATGTATCTAATTTTGCATAATTTATGAAAATGTTCCTGCAAGGCCTGTTTACAAAGTTTTTCTGGAGTTCTGTAAGGCATATAATATGTCACTTGGTGGAAGGAGTTGGCTGAAGAGTTTTCGACTGAATTACAGTTGGGACGTATTTCTGGCAAATTAGGTATCTAAATGAGCTAATTAATACGTAAAATCAGCGTAATTGCGATATTTTTGACACTGTAACATTGGATATCAAAAATTCCTGCGCTGCATGCAAGCGTATCATGGGGCACCTCTTTATTGCAATTTGAAAAAGTATGTGAATTGGGCCCGGCTTAGGAATGCAAATGAGCTAATTAAATTGCGTAATTGCTGTATCCTGAAACGGTACACTCGGATAGGCAAAATTCCTTCGCTCACATGAGACTACTATGGCCATAGGGAGGGGTGGGGTGTTGGGGAGGGGTTCGGTATTGCGAGGTGTTTTGGGGAGGGGGTGGGGTTGTGTTGCAGGTGTTGGTGAGGGGGTAGGGGGTGTCTGGGGATTGTTGGGGGTGTTGGGGATTTGTGTGGTATGGGGTGTTAGGAGGGGGTGGGTGTTGCAGGATGTTGCGGGTTGTTGGGAGGGTGGGGTTTTTGCAGGCGTTGGGGATGAGATGGGGTGTTGCTGGGTTTTGGGAGGGGGTTGGGTGTTTGTAAGTGGTCATTTACGCATGTTAAGTGATCGTGACATTTTGCGGGGACATATTTTATTACCATCGCGTAATACGATTCGCCTTGTTCAAAAATCGGTTGCATTGTATTGTGGATAAGACCATACAACCATGATTAGTGGTTTCAGTCATTCTTGAGCTTTTCTTCAATTACATATATTTTCCTAAAGCACGATCTGATCACCCGATTGAGTCTAAATAATTAGTTTAAATTTGCAGTTATAGCTAAAAAGTGAAGGTTAAGTCTGTAGAATTCTCAATAAGTTTTTTCTCCAACTGAAAATTTGTCCAAAAAAGAAGAGAACAACAGTGTTCCAAGATGCAAGTGTCCATTCAATTACGTGTGTTGTTGTAGGTGTCCGTATGGACAGTATGACTAAATATCACTTTTTTTTCCTTATAGTTTGCTTTTGATCTTCATTTGTATGTTATGTTTGGATACCAAACACTGGTTACAACATGCAAAATCTGAGATTTCTGATAATTTCATTTTGATTTTCTGATTTTGCAATCACTTGCTGATGTCTTAATTTTGAAACATTGGAATCTGTCTTATATTAGATAGATTTTAATTTTTGTTGTTGCTTTAAAAAGGTAAGACCCAAGAAAATAGCACGGACTCATAACCTGTTTTATAATGGCTCCATTTAATTGCATGTTGTTTAAGTATCTGTATTATAAATGGCCACATTCATTCAAGGGGATTGACCCGATTTAAGTCTAAAAAATTTTCGTCTTGATAAAATGGCTTAGACGCCAAAACCCCATCTGTAAAGTTTCATGCCGTTTTGATGTGAGAGCTAAAAACATCATTTTGTAATCCCCATAGAGTACTGTGTAAAATTATTATTGGTCGACTAAAATGGGGCATATTTCCGCTCAAAATATCCAAACCAAACATCCTTTAGCCCTAAGATTTCACAGGGTAAATGAGAAAAATAGTAACTTCCGCTAAAATCAGGGGTCCCTGGGCACATGTGAGGATATTAGTGATCAGACCATTGCCCTTTTAAAATATCTAGTTGCAATGGGATACTAGATTAAACAATTCTTTGGTTGCTTTTAAATTGTGATTTAGCAAATCACTGATAGTACCTTTTAAGCTTTTAAAAAAAAAAATCTTGTTGACCGATCCTTTTTCACAGAACATTTCTGACCAAATCCTTGTTAGTGAAGAAAATGGGAGGGGGGGGGATTTTTTTATGTCTGCAGAAATATTGTAAAATGATTGTTGCTTGAAATTGTTATCATAAATTGTAAATACACTTACACTTAATTTGGTAGCAGAGTAACTGGTGCTGCAATTCTCTTGACACGTAAACGCCACCTTGTGGAAGTACAACATGCTACACGATAGATCAACACACATCTTAACTAATTGTATATTATGTTCGTTATGAGGTGCAGGATTTCCCCTGGGTCATACACTCTATCCTTGTGTATGTTCAATTTTGTCTGGAATTGCATTCAGTAACTATCATAGTATGCACTGCTATTTGATCATGTTGCTTATGTAGATAGCATAGTAAAATCCATTTCCATACTTCCATGACCTTTTGTTTGTTGGAATATATATGACTAAAAAGGTCACTATTTAGACTACTTTTTTTCGGTCGGCCAAATTTGTTTTCTTGACCCTTTCAAAAAAAAAGTTACAAATCTCTTGAAAACATTTTAAAAAAAAGAAATGTGGTGAAATGTGATGTGAACTTTTTTTGTGTGTTATTTTTGTGTAAAATATATCTATTCTTCCAAGGTCCTATCCAAGACTTTATTTGAGATCAAATTGAGGGATTTTCACATTTCATTGAGAATGTGACCGTGCCACTTTAGGTTGTTGTTATCCAAAATTCAAGTGGCTTTCAAAAATGTAATTTGTAAATATCAAATGTTCTTAATATTAAATATTGTTAATCTAGATATTACAGGTGTAGTCTATGTAAAAGAAAAAAATCCCTGATATATTTGGCCAGTCATGTTGAGCAGTTTTTGATTGTTTTTGATAGAGTAGCTGATTAAAGCCAATGATTTTACTGTATGTCTCTCTACTTGATGTCACTTATTAAAGTTTGGTAGTGTAGGGCATCATTCTTGCCCATTCGCTCTTACTGTGAAGGTTACATGGAATTGAAGTCTCGATGTTGAAAACCACGCACAGGAGAAGTCCATATGAGTGCAAGAAAGCCATAAGTGCAATAGCTGCCATGTGATACAGCTGTGTGCTGCCATGTATTAGGATCAGTGGCGTAACCAGAGGGAATGGGGCAGCTGGCCACCCCGTGGGAATCTTTGCCCCTCTTTCCCCCTGAAAAATTAGTGATTTACATAGGCCATATACACGAATCCGACGGGGAAGCCTCGAAAGGACACCCTCTACGTCGCCGCCATTACTGGGGGGCATCCTGGCCACCAAACACACAGTACACACATGCCGCATATTGTCTTTTAAGAATTTACAACCTACCTTTTTCGCAATTTTTAACAATTTTCAACGTTTATTTCCATGGATTTATGGAAGGATGATGTCAGGGACTGGCCTAAACTGGAATTCCAGGATAAGTGTCTTACTGTTGTTGTAAAAATTGAAGGTTATCTCGCCCACTTTGCGTGACTGAGAAATGAACGCTTATGGTTAGAATACGTGTTGGTAATAATAGCCGCGTGAGAAAAATAATTTTTCGTAAAATTCAAACATCCAGACAAAATAAAGTAACAACAGAATGTTGATATATACGTGTACGTGAAAAATTGAATAGTTCCCAAAGACCGATTGTATTTGCTGAAAAACGTGACATCTTCCGGTGCGGGTTGTTGATGTTTTAGAAAGGACGCTTCCGTGCCCATGTGATTGATTTCGGAGATCTGAACAAAATTAGTCTCGTTTGTGCATGGAATGTGCTACGCCTGGACTATCAGTACACGTGAAAATGACCGGTGAGGTACAATGTGGTATTTAGATGATTGTTTTGGTTTTTACTGTACATGTAGTGATGTACGTGTATGTGACGTGGAACTAAATTTAACCATGTTTTAAAATGGAATTTTGTGAAAACAACAATCGTATTTAAAGCAAACTAAATGAAAATAATAAAAATAAAATAAGTTCATTCCACTTCATTAGAAGCTTGGCATATTCGGAGCTTGGCAGATTCGGTGTTTTTTCCATTTGGGAACCGATGCAGCGTATGGCTGCAGACATTCACATGTGTCATTGGCGAGTGAATTTCACAGCGCAGTTCGTTTCCATTTTTGTAACTTTTTATCGCTATTTGTGCAGCAAAGAAATTTACATTTTTTTCCTGAGCCGCCCATGATGATATACTAATGGATAACAGTGAAATAGTGTTGATTTTGCCGCAAAAATGATCAAAATTGACCCCGCTTCTTTGTGGTAACACGTACAACGTAAACGCGGTGTATAACGAGAAATGCAAAAGATGCCCCCCAGTCATGGCGGATGGTGAGTGCGCCGCCCACGGCGTAGGGGCAATCATAGTCGCCATCGGATTTGTGTATACTATACTAACAAATTTTAATATATGCTTCCCCCCCAAAAAAAAAGCTGGTTACGCCACTGATTAGGATGACTTTAATTTCTTTCCTTGAGTCAAGTGGCTCTTGAAATTGTTCAAATGGCAGCTATTGCTCTTATAACATTCTTGCATTCACAGTCATAGCTGATAATTTATCCTACCAGTAGAATAATATTTTGTAGACATAATTGTACAGATGTATAGGCTGATTTCACATTGTACTTTGACCAAATGTGCATAATTTATTTTTATTCAGTAATTATGTAATATTGGATGGTTGAGGTTGATAATTTCTGTTATCAACCAAAACGTCATCCAGTAGAATTTGAGAGAAATTTGTATAAAAAAAATCTCCTGTCACTTTGATATTTTTCTTCATGTATCCTTTTTAGGACAAGCTGTAAAATATTGCTTTATAAGTATTTTGTAATCAAGATGTAATGTGATTTGAGGATATTTCTAAAATAAAGCACCCCCAATTTCTGTTGACCCCATTTTGCATATTTGGAATCAGGGGCGTAACCAGACCTGAGCCTCCGGGGGGGCAAGACTCAAGAAGTTTCCCGATTTTTCAGGCGCCAATTTTTCCGGCTCGCTGTGCTCGCCGAGTAAACCCAGCCAGGGCAACCTTCACCAAAAAAAAAAAAAAAAAAAACATAGCTGATAATTTATCCTACCAGTAGAATAATATTTTGTAGACATAATTGTACAGATGTATAGGCTGATTTCACATTGTACTTTGACCAAATGTGCATAATTTATTTTTATTCAGTAATTATGTAATATTGGATGGTTGAGGTTGATAATTTCTGTTATCAACCAAAACGTCATCCAGTAGAATTTGAGAGAAATTTGTATAAAAAAAATCTCCTGTCACTTTGATATTTTTCTTCATGTATCCTTTTTAGGACAAGCTGTAAAATATTGGTTTATAAGTATTTTGTAATCAAGATGTAATGTGATTTGAGGATATTTCTAAAATAAAGCACCCCCAATTTCTGTTGACCCCATTTTGCATATTTGGAATGTTAGATGTTATGAAGTGAAAAAGCTGATTACGCTGTTGTTATATCATAAGATTATTAAAATCGGGGATGATTACCATAGCAGGCAAGTTCAAACCAGTTTGGTTTCATTTTTCCTTGTTTCTCCAATAAACCTACGAAGTGTTCTCAGTAGGTGTTCTACAACCGATCAAGTGCAAATTGAGAGAAAAGCATATCCTCAAAAATCTTCTCCTGTCCCTTTAAATATAGACCAGTTAATAATGTTAGTCAAGTGTCTTGAAATAAGTCTGCCTGACTGTTATTCATTGGGCAATTGCACTTGCTGGAATTTTAATACTATGGGCCTTAACGATTCACAGCAATGGATTCACAGGCAATGGAATAGTGATGCTATTGGTCTATAGTAGGCATGGGTTTATATTTTACTGTGGTACTTATAACTCTTTATGAATTAATTATAATCCCAAGTGGTGTTTTGTAGGCATTTCAACTATTTCGTGTGTAACAAAAGTAACAACAGATAAAATAGACCTCAAACATATATATTACGAAATTCGAATCGGGCATCGTCAAAAACCTTCGTAGTCCCACACGTTTAATAAAAATGCAAATGTATGCCAAAAAAATATCTAAAAAATGAAATTGACCATGAGAAATAACCACACATGCTGAGATCGGTGTAACCATGTAGCTACCATGTAGACTGTAGATGGCCTCTGCGTGTACACTATCCGTCAATGTCGCAAAAATACTACCATGAAGAAAACTGGCCAGGTAACATACTAAATGTTGCCAGCAATTAGCCATACAGTGCAAGTGGTATGCAATTATCTCCACACTGCACAAAAGAGGCAACTTCTTAGGAAAGAAATAGTCTGATGCTTTTAAATCTAGCTTTTAAAGGATCTTTCCAAAGGAGAGATATTATTATTGTCATGGCATTTTGTTAAAATTTTTTTCACAATTGCATTCCAACCCCAAAATATAGGTACAGAAGTCGCAGGAAGGTGACCTTAGGGAGAGTGGTGCAAAAGCTGACACTGTTAACGAACGAAGGCAGAGATATGAGCAAGAGACCAGTAAAAAGAAAACGCCCAGATTTTGAAGGACCTGATGGAAGTTCATTTCAGAAAAAACAGAAGGGGGAGGAAAGCCAATCCTTGAGAAAAAGTAGAAGACAAGTGACATCAAAGTATTCAAAACAGATGACAGGAGGTTTTAAAGAGGTGGGCAAAGAAAAGTGCAGTGTTTCCAAACTAACTTCAGTAAGTGAAAATGGTAGTAATTCCTTGGAGAGAACCAGTCTTAAAGATTTAAAAAGGGTGTCTCCACTGTATGGGCCTGTCACAGACACTGCTCAACCTTACCAGTGTAAATTTTGTTCCAAAGGCTTCCAAACCCCAAAAAAGTTGTCAAAGTCATGTGATACAGCATATCAAGTTGACCATCGCAAAACGCAAAAAAGACCAGGATTCTTACAACCAGAGCATACCACAATGCTTTCCTTCAGTTACGCCAGTGGATTATAGGAAATTGCGTTCAGATGAGGATAGCAAATCTTATATCAAGGAACTCAAGAAGGAGCTTGACAAAGAGGTTGCCAAAATGCTATGCCCTCCAGAACAGTGGAATAAGATAATGGGTTGCAGAGTTTGCAAACAAGACTTTGACTTTGTGACACAGTTTTTACGCCACATCACAAGTGCTCATGGAGTCAAACCAATTACCCTTCCATTTAGGTGCAAGTGGTGTCAGGCGAGGTTCAAAAAAAGGAGTATACTAGCTAGTCAGTGCTGTGACAAGGCCCAAGGTGAGCGTTCTGTCAAATGCAATTTCCCAGAATGTCCAAAAGCCTTTTTCACTGAAGAACAGCTGAAAACCCACCAAAGAACACATCGGCTTCAACATTCATGTAATTTGTGTGAAAAGACGTTTCGTAGATTTCCACAGCTGAGTAATCACCTACATAAAGCTCACAAACCAAAAGGAAACTTACAAATGCCAGCATTGCCTCAGGACATTTTTTTCAGTGGCATTAAAAAGAGATCATGAATGGCATGACCACACCAATTCGGCAAGCAAAATTTGTGTATGTGATCAGTGTGGCAAAACTTTTAAAGGTGTATTCCTCCTTAGAACACACTACAAAATACATGCGACGGAAAGGCATTTCAAGTGTAATAGTTTTGCAGTCAGTGCAAAGCAGCGGTATTTTGAGCAGGACACATCAAAAGTCATGTCAATAATAGCATATTAGTGGGCCGTGCAAAGCCCAAGTGTTGAATTGCCACAATATGTCTGATGAATTGCCCATGGAAGAAGGAAAAGAACAAAAAGGTAATGGCATGATCCTCCCCAGATACATAAACGGAAGAGAGAAAAATACTATGCTTGTCGGGGGAAATCCAGAGATGCAGTATAGTGTCCAGTGGTATACAGACGTATTGAAAAGGGCAAAATGCAGCAAGGGGATGTTGGTTCATGAAGCAGGGGGTCGTCTATGCTGGTTTATGATAAAGCGTTAGTCAGCAGAGAAGAAACCTTGGCAACCCACAATTTTACTGGGTACTCTAGGCTCAAAGTCAATGTGGAAACCTTGTCCGAAGTTTGACACCCACATCCTGGATGCTCTCTTTCAACAGGCAAAGATCCAGTTCCCATCCTTTCCATGTTGGCATGATAGACACTGCAAGACAGTCAGCTACCTGAATGAAAGGTCCACTGGATTAGGAAATGTATGAGAGAGATGAACAAATCTGAAATCAAAGCCAAGAAGAAGCAAAACAGAAAGAAAGAAACAACAAAAGTGAGAGAGTTTCAAAAAACTACACAGAAGGGCAAACAAAAGAGAAGCAGAAAAGTATGAAAAAAAGAAAGCAAAGCCTAAGAGCGTAAAAGAAACCAGAGAAACCAGAGAAAGAAGAGAAAAATGGAAGATGCCGGTAAAGGCTATAAAAGCAACTGATAAAACCTAACAGATGCAGAGGAAGACAAATTGGAAAGGCAAAGGGAAATGGAAAATATCAAAAAAGAAGTCGGCTCTCAAGAGGTGAACTTTCCTCAGTTTCTGTAAGGTACAGATAAATATTGTAATGATTATCCAGGGATGCAAGGTACAGGGCATGTTTACAGACATAAACACAAAAACACTTAAAATTAGCAAGAGACATCAACTAAATTAGTATAAGCATAGACAATTTATTCCTACAATAATTCAACCTAACAATACAGACACTGCTGCTATAACATGAACTTCAGTCACTAATCATTATAAAATGGTCATACCGTAGGGCACGGAAAAATGTGTGCACCACATAAGCTCTGAAAACTGCAAAAAATGTGGCTCATCTTTGCGATGGAAACCTGAACCAAACTGCATGTCTGACGATGTTCTGGATGACTACGACATTATTCTGAAGGTCACCTGGCGAAATCAACAATAGTTTTTTTCCTTGGTTTAAGGTTGCGTCGTAGTGCTAACATTTACACCCATCCCCATCAAGTTTGGTTGGAATCAAAATGCCATTGGCACTTTGCTTTCATTAGTTTCAATATACTAAATCACTGGTTGATACCTGGTGTCTGGAACTGTTTCCTCCCAGTTTGCAACTAATTGTTCTGTTATCAACAATGAAAGAGTCCAGCCGCAGCCGCCTTGAACTGCTCGTTAACTGGTGTAGAATTTGAAGTGCGGCCTTGTGCCTTGGTAGATATGATTTAAAATATCAGTCATCTTGTTATCATGTATCAGGTACAAACAGCAATTGAATAGTAAGGAGAATAATAGCAACAGCAGGTAAGGTATGGTTTTATAAATGTGGAATATTGGCCTTGGAGGTTTAGAAATAACCAATATTATTGGGCCATGCAATAGTTTTTGTGTGGCTCAATATGTACAGTTTCAAAATTCATAAGTGTGTCAGAAAGAAGTGGGTCACCTTATGGAAACATCCATAGTTGCCTTGGGAACAGATATTAAAGGGACCTCAAAAAGGCTTGGGTAGGGTAAGAATTTGTGGCAAATAGTTTGCCTGAACAGGCCAAAGGAATATTATGTTGGATTATTTCAATATACTTGCCTCAACAAAGCTTTAATCATGGTCAAAATTAGTAGGCACACATGTGGTAATTTTTGTGTCGCCTGCCTTAAGGCAGGAAGACACATTGGGATCACTTTGTCCACGTTTTGTTGTTGTTGATGTATGTTGATGTCTGTTGTTGTCTTAATATGAAAAAAGGGTCAACAGTTGCCTTGTAAATCTGCATACTTTAATGGATTTAAACCAAGCTTGAGTCGCTAGATACAACATGGGATCCCTCATTTGCTGAGGTCAAATGTCAGATACAAAGGTCATGTGAGGTCAAGTTAAGATGTAAATTGACCTCAATTGAAAAGTTCAATTGAACCACACTTGAGTCATAGGTACAAAATTGAATCCCTCATTTGTTGATGTGGTCAAGAGGTCACATGCCACGGTCAAAGGTACCAAATATGAGGCCTATCCTTACAAACCGCGGACGGCAGGCAACACATGCTGTCCGAGGACCGATGTATTTTTGTATGTATGTATGTATGTATGTATGTATGTATGTATGAAGGCTCAATTAGACCATGGAGATAGCACATGAAAAGTACTAACTTTTAATATAAAGCTTGAAACCAACTTTGTGTGGTCTTAAAGGAACTTGAACAAATGACAGTTTTCAACTTGGTCAGAGGCGAGGGGATCTCATGTAGATTGCATTTTAAAATATAAGGTAAAAAATATTTTAATATGTTGTATTTTTTTTACTTTTTTTAAAAAAAAAACAATCTTTGGGTTTTTTATATCATGGAGACTAGTTCCTACACCTGGCACTAAAAATAGTAAGTGCATGTAAATGAGATTGTCGTAATTGTTAGTGAACAAATGGTACTCTATGCATAGCAGTATCTAGAACACCATACTACAGAAGTCACATTCCATTTTTCCAAACTTGGTTTATGGAGATTACACACAAACCCTCATTTGTTTATAAAGTCAAAGGTCACATATCAAGGTCAAAAGTCATATGAGGCCTATCATTCAGAAACTGCGATGGCAGGTGACACAAGCAGTCTACAGACTGCAATGTATTTTTAACTGTATTCACATTGCTAAAATGGAGGAAAATTTCAAACCCAAACCAAGAACCAGGATGACTGGTTTTAAGGATGGCATGGTGTGCAGGATTCTTTCATATACTAGAACTTAAAGGGCCACGTTCCAATCTCTAATAGCCGCCTCCTCCCCATAATCCCCAGATTAACCAAACCAATCCAAAATATTGACACTTGTGGAAATCTAGGGAACTGGGCTATTTGCAATAAGGCCATTACCCTTTGAGTGGTATTGACTGCCAGCCTAGGTCCTAAATGCCCAAAAGAGAGACACCAGCAATGTAGTTTGCAAATTAAATGTATTTAGAATAAAACCGGGTGAATCAGTGACAGTGCCTTGTTAAGGCGCTGCGTTTTGAACTCAACACGGGTGGAGGCGTCACACTGTCCCTACCAAACTTGGGTTTCGGTTTCATATCTTTGCAAGTACAGAAGATATTGAAGTGATTTTGATTTCATTTCAAAGCTAAAAGATTAATATCTGTGTGAAGTTTGGTTTGGCTATTTTGATTACCAACAGATAAAGATCGGCAATTACTGACCTCCCGGCGGCAAACTTGTGTCAGCAGATCAGCTGATATCGGGTTGCAGTTTCATTGAAATATCTAGAGCAGGCTCCGGTCAAAATTGCTATGTTTAGCTAGCTTTCAGCAATGGTTCAACTTCACTGTGCTAAAATAATGGAACCGCTGAAGCGAATGATAGAAGTAGCCCAAAGTCCAGGTTAAGTGTTAAACAATCACATTTTACCACATTTCTTTTTTTAAATGTTTTCAAGAGATTTGTAAACTTTGTTTTTGAATGGGTCAAAGGGAAAAAAATTTTGGATCCGGCCGAAAAAAAGTCGTCCAAGTAGTGATTTCTTAGACTTATGTATATATATATTCTAACAAACAAAAGGTCATGGAAGTATGGAAATGGATTTTACTGTGCTATTTACATAAGCAACATGATCAAATGGCAGTGCATTATGGAATTACAGACAAAATTGAACATAAACAAGGATAGCGTGTATGACCCAGGGGAAATGCTGCGAACACAATGTACAATTGGTTAAGATGTGTGTTGGTCTATCATGTAGCATGTTGTACTTCCACAAGGTGTGCACACTGTGTGTACCGATTGTCCAAGAAATAAATAGAGCACCTGTTACTACATTCAAATTGAGTGTAAGTGTATTTACTATTTATGATAACAATTTCAAGCAACAATCATTTTACAACATTATGGCACACACAACCCCCCCCCCCATTTACTGTCATAGCTGATCATTTATCCTACCAGTAGAAGAACAATATTGTATACATAATTGTCCAAAACTGATGTATAGACTGATTTCACATTGTAATTTGACCAAATGTGCATAATTTATTTTTATTCAGTATTTATATAATATTGGATGGCTGAGGTTGATAACAGAAAATGTCACCCGAGCCTAGATCAAAAATCGGGTGAGTCGAAGATGAGCTTGATATTTTCTTGGTGAGGGCGATATTTTTCTGTTATGAACTGAAAAAGTCATCCAATAAAGCCGACTTGACAAAAATAGTTTAAAAATTGCTTCAGAACTAATAAAAGAGAGAATTTGCTTGAAGAGTTGCCCAATATTTTCACATATTGTGCAGTGTTGTGCGGTACGGGCTACTTGCACTGCAGTATTGCACCACACGAAAGCTTCAGATGCATAATAATAGGATATACTGGGTGTCTCAAAAAATGGTATATGATGAGTGATTTCAAATCAAATTTTAAAAACATAACCGTATTCACTTTATTATGCAATCAGTATAGTCTGTTTGGTATTCCAAGTAAGAGATGCATAGAGCACTGCACATTCTTGGGCAACCTGAGCAAATAATCCTCCTGTGACTTTAGGCAGTTTTTTTTCCATTTGTCATATTGCCGCCAGCTGGCACTCTCATAAAAATGGAAACAAGTAAGATTGAAAATCAGCACAGATCTTGAGGAAGATAGGTTATTAATTCCTGAGCTGTATGTTGCACTTTATTTAAAGAGACAGGAGGACATTTCCAGAAAGAAGTACCCGCAATATTTTGGAATTCCAAGTATTTCGTCTGTAAAAATAGTAACAACAGATAAAAATAGGCAAACATATATATTACGAAATTCAAATCGGGCATCGTCGAAAACCCTCAAAATCCCACACGTTTGATAAAAAATCATCTAAAAAACAAAATTGGCCTACAGAAATGACCTTACATTTTGATGACCTTACTCCGTGATGGTGCCAGACAGCCTCTGTATATGAACACTATCCTTCAATTCGGCAAAAAAATGCATGGAATCCTGGCTGATGAGTGCACGTCTCGTGGGTAGTAATCTACTCGGTTGTAGCTGCGGGGCCACTACCATGAAGAAACTGGCCACGTAACATGACTAAATGTTTGTCAAGACTTGCCATACAGTACAAGTGGTATGCAATTAACTCCACACTGCACAAATGAGCCAACTTCTTAGGAAAAATAGTCTGATGCTTTTAAATCCAACCTTTAAAAGGTCTTTCCAAAGAGAGATCTTATTATTGTCATGGCATTTTGTTAATTTTTTTTTTCACAATTGCATTCCAACCCCAAAATATAGGTACAGAAGTCACCGGAAGGTGAACTTCAGGAGAGTGGCGAAAAAGCTGAAATACTAACGGACGAAAGCAGAGATGTGACCAAGAGACCAGTAAAAAGAAAACACCCAGATTTTGAAGGGCCTGATAGCAGTTCCCTTCTGGAAAACCAAGAAGGGGAGGAAAGCCAATCCTTGAGAAAAAGTAGAAGACAAGTGACATCAAAGTATTCACAACAGATGACAGGAGGTTTTCAAGAGGTGGGCAAAGAAAAGAGCAGTGTTTTAAAACTAACTTCAGTAAGTGCAAATGGTAGTAATTCCTTGGAGAGAACCAGTCTTAAAGTTTTAAAAAAGGTGTCTCCACTGTATGGGCCTCTCACAGACACTGTTCAACCATACCAGTGTAAATTTTGTTCAAAAGGCTTCCAAACTCCAAAAAGTTGTCAAAGTCATGTGATTCAGCATATCAAGTCGACCATCGCAAAACGTCAAAAAGACAAGGATTCTTACGACCAGAGAATACCAAAATGGTTTCCTTCAGTTACGCCAGTTGAATATAAGAAACTGCGTTCAGATGAGGAGAGCAAAAGTTATATCAAGAAACTCAAGACAGAGCTTGACAAAGAGGTTGCCAAAATGCTATGCCCTCCAGAACAGTGGAATAAGATTATGAGTTGCAGAGTTTGCAAACAAGACTTTGATCATATGACAAGGTTTTTACACCACATCACCAGTGCTCATGGAGTCAAACCAATTACACTTCCATTTAAGTGCAAGTGGTGTCAGGCGAGGTTCAAAAAAAGGAGTATACTAGCAAGTCATTGCTGTGACAAGGCCCAAGGTGAGCGTTCTGTCAAATGCAATTTCCCAGAATGTCCAAAAGCCTTTTTCACTGAAGAACAGCTGAAAAAACACCAAACAACACATCGGTTTTACCATCCGTGTTATTTATGTGAAAGGATGTTTCGTACATTTCCACAGCTGAGTAATCACTTACATAATGCTCACAACAAAAGGAAAATTTACAAATGCAGATATTGCCCCAGGACATTTTTTTCATTGGCATTAAAAAGTGACCATGAATCGAATGACCACAATTCTGCAAGCAAAATGTGTGTATGTGATCAGTGTGGCAAAACTTTTAAAGGTGTAACCTGCCTTAGATACCACTACAAAATACATGACAAGGAAAGGCACTACAAATGCAAGTTTTGCAGTTTCAGCTGCAAAACAAGTGGTATTTTGGGCAGACACATCAAAAGTCATGTCAATGGCAGAATAATGGGCCGTGCAAAGCCAATGTGTGAATGCCACAATAAGTCTGTTGAATTATCCATGGAAGAAGGAAAAGAACAAAAAGGTGATGGCATGATTTTACCCCGATACATACACGGAAGAGGAAAAATACTATGCTTGTCGCGGGAAATCCAGAGATGCAGTATAGTGTCCAGTGGTATACAGACGTATTGAAAAGCGCCAAAATCAGCAAGGGGATGTTGGTTCATGAAGCCGGGGGTCGTCTATGCTGGTATCTACTGAAAGCATTAGTCAGTAGAGAAACCCTGACAACCCACAATTTTAGTGGGTTCTCACTCTCAAAGGTCAAACTCAGTTATGACCCTTGTCCGAAGTTTGACACCCACATCCTGGATGCTCTATTTAAGCAGGCTAAGATCCAGTTCCCATCCTTTATATGTTGGCATGATAAATACTGCAAGGCAGTCAGCTACCTGAATAAAAAGTCCACTCAATTTAGGAAATCTGTCAAAGAGATGAAATACAAAGCTGAAATGAAAGCCAAGAAGAAGCAGCAAAACAGAAAGAAACCAAAGTGAGAGACTTTAAAGAACACAGAAGGGCAAACAAAAATGCTTGAGAAGAAGAAAAGTGATGCAAGAAAGCAAGCTAAAGAGCATAAAAGAAAGCAGAAGAAGGCAAAATGGACGATTCCAGTAAAGGCTAAAAGAAACGGTAAAATCTAAAGTTGAAAAGTCAGAACAAATTAGAAAGCAAGCTAAATGGAAATTATATAACAAAAAATATAGCGTTTGCCAAATGCATGTGTTGTCTGCCATCGCAGTGTGTGAATGGGGGCCAAAGGTCACATGGAAGTCACCAAGTCACACGATGTCCATTAACATGTGGGTCAACTACCCCAGTCCATTGTATTAGGAGAAAATGTGTGCACATGTGTGGAAACAGTGGGCAATTGTATCTGGGGGTTAACATTTGGGTCAGCATTTTTACCACACACACACACACACACACACACACACTACCAAAACAATCCATATGTGCCCTCTTGCATACAACACACTTGGTAAAAAGCTCCCCTGGTCAAATCAGGGGGAGCTTATAGGGGAGCTTTTCATGGCATATCCAGTGCTAACCATGGAAAGAGCCGATTCCCAAGGGGAGCTTTAAATAGATCTCCTACAAAGTGCTTAAGGAGAGCTGTAGGGGAGCTATCACTCACTCTCCTTAAAAGTCAGTCCCTGAAGTCGGCTAAATGAGTGAACTTTGCTCAAGGATAAACCATACTTCCCCTATTTCTGTGAGGTACAGATCAATATTGTAATGATTGTAACCAAGATTTTTTTAGGGAAGGGGCAGATTTTTTTTTCAAAAAGGGATTTTACCCCGAAATTGCCAAAGGAGGGGGGGCCAAATTTGGCAAAAGTTGACTTTTTACCGAAATGTTAACCTTTATTCGACAAAAAAACATGCATAAACACACCTAATTTTGACCTCTTTTGGCCCCTTTCAGCTCTTTTTAGGGTATTTTTGGGCTTTTGAAATTTGGGAGCGGGTGTCTACCATCCCTCCCCTGGTTATGTGCCTGGTTCGATCAACTGAATTAATACAAACATAGACAATTTATTTGTACATAACCATCCTAACAATACAGACACTGTCGCTATAACATGAAGTTCAGTCACTGAAAATGGTCATACCGTAGGGCACAGAAAAATGTGTGGACTACATTGGGTGGGTTAGTGGACCTGTTTTCCACCCACCTAGGTCTAAGTTCCATATTTTAAAAAAAATTATTTGAACTGTACATTACTACTTTGTTAAAAATGTTACACTCATCAAAGCAACAACAAATACAATATACACAGAGCCATGCTATTTAAATGCCAAGTCGAAATAAAAAATATGCAAAAAAAAAGTCCTAGCTTTATGTAAAACTTGATGAACAAAGCACATGCCTGGTGATGTTCTATGGATTATTTAATGTTTGATGGTCGCCTGGAGAAATCAACAATAGAGTGCATTTTTCCTTGGTTTACGGTTTATGTTGTAGTGGTCCTGGGCAGTAACATTTAGCCATCCGCTAACAAGCTTGTTGAATCAAAATGGCCATTGGCACTTCAGCCTTATTAGTTATCTCTGTACAAACCACTGGTTACTGACTGGTTCTCTCCAGCAACTAATTTCTGTTACCAACAATGAAATGGTCCAGCTGTCTTGAACAGCTTGTTAACTGGCGGTAGAAGTTTGAAGCTGCACCTTGTGCCTTGGTAGTTGGCATGTTTGAAGAGTAATATCGAGGGTTGGCAATCAGAAAGACGTAACTCAGCACTGAAAGAAATATTAAGAATTTCTTTAATTCTGCTGTTCATAATTAAAAATTGTTCTTTGTTTACTAAAGCTTGCTTACAGTAACATATATGAGCTTTATGAGATGTTTACATTTTGAGTAATGAATAGATTTGCTTAGTAGAAAATATTAAACATCACATTTCTCATAAGCAGTATTACAGCAGAATTAAAGAAATTCTTTAATATTTCTTTCAGTGCTGAGTTACGTCCTTCTGATTTTCAACCCTCGATATCAGGTACAACTAGAACTAACCAATATTATTGGGCCATGCAATAGTTGTTGGGTGTTTCCGTAGGGTGACCCACTTCTTTCTGACACATGAATTTGGAAACCTTAACAGAACAAGTCACTTGGTGTATGTGGTTTATTCCGTTAAGGTTTCAGAATTCATAAGTGTGTCAGAAAGAAGTAGGTTACTTTATGGAAACAAACATAGTTGTCTTGGGAACAGATTTTAAAGGGTAAGCAAGGTCAATGTCTTTATCTAAATCAACCTACAATCCCAGTCAAAATTAGTTGGCACACCTGTGGTAATTTATCAATGTATTGAATGCCTAATTGGACCATAGACATCGCACTGAAAAGTACTAACTTTTAATGTAAAGCTTGCAGCCAACCTTAACACTTGACCCCTCCCCTGCCTCACTAATCAATGTTGGTTGGTCTTAGAAGGCAGACTATGAACAAAATGACATGTTTCAACGTTGATATGGGAGAGAGGCGATCCGTTTATAAAGTGTGCTAACAATTTTGACCAATGTAGATCAGGTCATTTAGAAATACAAGGTGAAATGATTTTGGTACATTGGAGCAGGATAGTCACTACATCTGGTACTAAAAATACTAAGTGCGTGTAAATAAAGAAGATAGATCGTGGCAATTTTTAGTGAATAAGTGGTGCACTATGCTTAGAAAAAAGTATCTTTTTGGGTCAACCAATATTAATTTTACATAGTATTCAAGGGAGCATACCAAAATGGCATCTTTAGCTCTCGTATCAAAACTAATTGAAATATCTGTGTGAAACTTTAGAGATGGGTATTTGGATCAGGGTCATTCAATCAAGTTGAAAATGTGATATCATTGAAAATCAGCCATCCCCTTGAATTGATCGATGAGCTGTATTTGGCTGTTTTCAAATTGTGATTTTGTGATTTAGCAAATCACTGATAGTGCCTAAAACCCTTTCAAAAAAATCTTGTTGACCGATCGTTTTTGGCAAACTTTTCTTTTTTGATGAATTCATAAACCTAATTAGTGGAGAAAATGGTGAGGGTGGAAATTGTTATAAATTGTAAATACACTTGCACTCAATTTGTATGTAGTAATAGGTGCTCAATTTATTTCTTGGACATTCGGTACACACACCTTGTGGAAACACAACATGCTACGCGATAGATCAACACATCTTAACCAATTTTGCATTGTGTTTGTTGTGAGGTGCAGCATTGTCCCTGAGTCATACACTCTATCCTTGCATATATTCGATTTTGTCCGGAATTAAATTTAGTAACTACCATAGTATGCACTGCCATTTGATCATGTTGCTTGTGTAGATAGCATAGTAAAATCCATTTTCATATTTCCATGACCTTTTGTTTGTTGGAAGATAACTTGGAGAGAAACTGGCACATTGGCAAAATAGTGCACCCTCATGAGTTTTCAAAATTGATAGTTTAAATATGGTTGTAAAGCTTTTATGTACATACATTAAGCCCAAATATCATTGCCCTTATGGGTGTAAGTAAACCGAATGATTTTTATATAATACACTCCAGATGTGCTTTTATTAAGCAGGCAATAAATCATGTTAAACACAAGAAAAAATGCCCAAGTTGATCCCACGGCATCCACCCTGTTTGACAGGTCTGTGGACTTTTGCGGGCTTTGGCCCCCAAAAGTTTGTCTCAGCTTCTAGTAGTTTAAACCCCAGGCCATTATGAGCATTGTGGAATTTTTATGCTTTTTATTGCCCAAAAAGAAATGTGGTAAAATGCATTGTTTTTTTAACCTTTGTGCGCAGGAAGCTTAGACAAACTTTTCTTTTTTTCTTCACCTAACATAAAAATTATTGGATGTCTTTAGCCGTGATTAAGGTTCCTATCTGTTTTGTGGTAGTTTTTTGTGTGTGAAATATACGATCCATTCTTCCAAGGTCCTATCCTACACTTTCATTTCAGATTAATTGAAGGGGGAATGTCACATGTCATTGAGAATGTGCTAGTGCCACCTTAAGGGTATCCAAATTCATATGGCTCTCAAAAATGTAATTTGTTAATATCAAATGTTGTTAATATCTAATAGTGTTAGTTCACTAAGTATTACAGGTGTAGTCTATGTAAAAAAATACCTGATATTTGAGCAAGGACCAGTGATCTTTAGCAGGTTGAGCAGTTTTTTACTCCGTTTTTGACAGCGAGTAGCTGTAGAAGGCCTACGATGTGGCTCTACTTGATGTCACTTATTAAAGCGGCACGCGTACATTTTCACAAAATATGAAAATTTCTTCAATTTGCTCTCAAATGATAGTGTAAGTCATTGGAAGAACAGAGATTATATTTTACACATAAAAATAACATACCCCAAACCAGATAGGGACATTGATATGAGGATAAAGACATCCAGGAATTTGTAGGCCAATGTTAAGTTTGCCATAATTTAATCAACAAATGTGTATAGGCCCTATTACATGAATATTTTTGACCTCGTACTCACTGATATTAAAACCACTAAGGTATAGACGATCAAACAGTGTGCATAGTAGGGAAACCATGCATACAGCGTGTGTGTTCTTGTGTTAAACGCGTTTTCATCGTCTGCTGAAATTAAACGTCGAATTTACATCATTCTGTTTCCCTAGGAAGCTGATTTGGTCTTAAGCATTTCGGGTGAGGGCTTTTGTATAATAAAAGCCTTACAAAAATGCAAAAATATCGATTTGACAAATCTTGAGGGCGCACTATTTTTCCAATATGTGCCAGAGGGTCTCTTTAAGGTTGATAGTGTAAGGGCTCATCATTCATTGTCATCTTTCTCTTACTGTGAAGGTTACAGGGAATTGAAAAGTCTTTGTTGAGATGCCCAAACCACTGCAGAGTATTACTGTCAAAACTGATAATTTGAACAAGTGGAAGAAGAAAAAATATTGTTCATATTGTCAAAAAAATGATGATACTTGTTAGAATGATCCCTTCACAGGCAGTACGCAGGATTTTTTTAGGGGGGTGCGGGTCTTCGAAAAAGTGGATTTTTTTGGGGAAGGAAAATGGACCTAAAACCCCCCCCTAAAATGGTCCTTGTTTGATGTTGTGAACATGCATCACAAAGTGGACTTTTTAGTCATATTTTCTAAATTTTAGACCTTTTTATAAAAAAAAATCGGCCCCAAAATGTTTCCCTGTGTGGATGGGAGGTGTGACCGCCACCCAGACACCTCCCCTTTGCGTACGGGCATGTGATTTCACATTTGTACTGGGACCACCTTAAATGTACATAGTTTTTTGTTCAGATAAAATAGGATAGCCTCGGTTTTTTGCGTTCAAAAATATGCATAATGAAGAGTGATTTCACATCAAATTTATTAAAAAAATTGACCTTTCACTGTATTATGCAATCAGTATAGTCTGGTTAGTATTTTGTATATTCGAAAGTGGCAAAGAATGCATAAAGCATACAGTATTAAAGGCTGACTCAGAGATTTCCAGATGAAGGCGCCCTCCAATTTTCAAAGGAAATCATATTTTTGGTATATACATAATACTTATCCATGTACTAGTCACGTGTGACAATAGCTAAGCTCAAATCGAAGTCCGTCATATATAAGAAATCACAACTTTCGTTTTAAAATTCGGCTCGAATTTTTGTTTATACACGGTTGTCCTATGGCACGTAATACTGTACATACTGTTCATGCAACTGGTTCTTCAACACCTTGCATATTATTAAAGATGGATAGGTGCTTTTTGCTGAACATCAAAGGGATGTGCAATTGTCATATTTCCAGGCAGAACAAATTTGAAGACACTCTTCATATGCATTCTTCACTATGAGAGGGAGACAACCTCAGCAAATAATCCTCCTGTGACTTTTGGCGTTGTTTTTTTTTTCCATTTGTCATATTGCCGCCACCTGGCACTCTCATAAAAATGGAAACAAGTAAGATTGAAAATCGGCACAGATCTTGAGGAAGATAGGTTATTACCCTAACCACTCGGGTATAAGCCCTCCTTCTGGTATAAGCCCACCCCAATGTTTTAATTTCTGCTACAACTAAAGTGTACAATAATGGTATTTGGTGAATAATATTTTCTTGAAATGATATTTATTGCAATTTAGTATCTGATATTTGCTCCCAAGTTCTAGCCCCTCCCCAGGTATAGGCCCACTGTACTTTTAAAGGTGCATCGAGAGATTCACAAATCAGGTGTCCCTAAAAAATTGAAACTTCCTGATTTTTGCCCTGATGTAAAGCTTTCCAGCAAAAATATCCCCACCCGAAAGGATTAAGCTGAGAAATGTTTCTTTGGTACAAAAATTGTGAAATTTCTAATGTTGTATAGGAGCAAATACGAAATTCAGCCTATGTTTTATATTGAAATATAAGCAAATCAAAATCACTTTTTCTCTTCTGTTTTAAGACATTTTTGTAGCATAATACATAGTAAGAAATCTATTGAGTGTCTAATCTAAATGAAATTACTATATTAAATTACTCTTTATGCACTATTTGGGTGCTTCAAACTACTCTTGTGTGGCACTTTCAGTAAAATCTTCCTGAGGGGGGGGCGTAGACCCGCGTTACAGTAATAAATTCCTGTATGTTTACACTTTATTTTAAATGAGTTTTCTTCATGTAACCCTTTTCGGGACACACTGAAAATGGTGTAGTTTACGAAATTTGTTAACCCGTTGTCTTGGGAATTTTTTGTTCAAAAGAGACAAGGAACATTTCCAAATTAAAGGGCCCTCAACTTCTGTTGATCCCATTTCCTATTGCATATTTGGATGTAGATCATACCTGAAGTGAAAGCCTGAATAACACCGTTGTAGTGTATAAGATCATTAAGAATAACTATTTATAATTTCTAGTATTGCATCGACATAAAATCAACCATTTTTTTGGACACATAAACTGAAACATGGTAGTTTATTAATTAGTATTGTTAATCAAGTGTTGTGATTTTTGTTACAAGAGACAGGCCCCATTTCCAAATTAAAGGGCCTCTCAATTTCTGTTGACCCATTTCTTTACATAGTTGGAATGGTTAGAATCATACCTGAAGTGAAAAGCTGAATACTCGGTGTTATGTAAATAAGTCATTAAGATAATGATTTAAATTTGTCTGGTCTTGCACGACAGAAACATCAAAGCGTGGATGATTACACACGCAGCACGATCAATAATTTTGGTATTTTAATAATTTTTTACTTCTTTTCCAATAAACCTTTGAAACATGCTTGGTTGTTGTTCTACAAGCAATTGAGTGCAATTGAGAGAAAATTTGTATCCTCAAAATTCTTCTCCTCACCATTCCTCTCAATATTCACCAGTTAACAATATTTGTCAGGTGTCTTGAAATAAGTTGGCCTGTCTGGGTAATTGTATGTGTTAGAATTTTAATACAATGGGCATAACATAGCATAGCCAGGTGATGGGAGAGGGGGCAGATGCCCCCTCTGACAATTTTTTTGAGGGGAAATCGGAAATAAAACCACTGATATTTATGTTAAATCAGCCTTTTTCGGATTCTTTTCCCCTGCGCAAGCTACTTTTTGCTTGGGATCGGAACAATTTGGTTGCACTACCGGAATTTTGCCCCCTCATAACCACCGTTCTGGCTACGCGCCTGGGCCATAATGATTGCCGAAAATACATTCGCAGGCATTGGAATATGATCTAATTGTCTAATAAGCCATTTTACTGTGGTACTTGTAATTTTTTTACGAATTGATTTTAATTCCAAGTGGAGTTTTCTTTTTCTGTCATGTCAACTATTTGTGTGTAACAATATTAACACATAAAATAGACCTAAACATTTTCCAATATAATTTTGACTTGAATCTGGTGTACAAGTGATTTAATTGAAAATACTTTAAATCAGTACAATTAAAAAATATCAAAACAAAGCTGCAATAACATTTCAATCAATAATCATGATTAACATTAGGCCCCAATAATCTACACCAATGCAATTGACATGGAAATAGTAAAACTGGAATTGTAGTTCTTTAGTAATATTTACAAACATCAACTATGAATTGGGTGTACTCTTTTAGACTGGGCTGCACGTTTGCCATTTGTTTTTTTGTATTGTAACATAAACTGTCTGCTCAAATACTTGTATAATTTTTCCTCCTTTGTACATGTTTAATGATATTTAAGATGAACCTGACTTGGAGATAACCTTTTGTAGTTCACAAATTTAAAAAAACAATAAAATAATTCAGGTTAAACCAGTTCAGTTTTGCTCTATTTCAAGTCTCCAGCTGTGTGGTGTTCACTAATTTTAAGTTTCTTAATGTGCAGAATGTTTGAGTGGCTTAATTTAAATGTGTAAAATGGTAAAAAATTAAAAAAAAAAAAAAAAAGTCTTATTGACCATACTCAAGACATTTGTGTGTGAGATTGGCAATTTTTGTAACAAAAAGACCACAGTGGGAAAAAAGCTAAAATCAGATTTCTACTGCCTTTTTTGTGGGGTTTTGACTAGCCTCATTTATGTAAAATGGTTCACTCCTGATTAAAATAAAGCAGTACTTATTGGCTGTTAATGAGATTTTTTTATCCTTTTTTGCCCCAAAATGGCCTAAATAAGTAGAGA
Organism: Ophioderma brevispina; assembly: GCA_023653785.1. Taxonomy (NCBI): domain Eukaryota; kingdom Metazoa; phylum Echinodermata; class Ophiuroidea; order Amphilepidida; family Ophiodermatidae; genus Ophioderma; species Ophioderma brevispina. Next base: position 8,819 of record JAMKCH010009650.1, on the reverse strand, counting down.
GAGTAATTGAGGATAAGTGCCTTACTCAAGGCACAACACTTTGGCCACAGTGGGCCTCAAACCCACGACCTTTGGACTGCAGGACAAATGCTCAATCCACTGGAACCACACCATATTTCACTTTTGGGTGTCCTGACAAACCTATCTAATGTACAATGGGTACTGATTTTTAAAAAAATCTTAATTGACTGTATTGAACAGCCATTTGGTCATTTTGATCAGTTTTTGGATTACCATTTTAAAACATTTGTGGAAAATATGAACAGCTTTTGAAGTCCTAAAATGTAAAAAAAAAAAGTACGGTCAGATAAACTCTTTTCTCTTTGGAATACTGGCGCTCCTTTTACCATAATATAAGCCACTCAAACCTTCTACAAACAACCAAAAATTCTGATTAAACCCACTAATCTCTATAGTTTTCGCTCTCCTTCCTCTTTTCCCTTCTCGTCTCTCTCGCTTCTCCGGTTCCCTCTCCTCCCCCATCCCCCTCTCACTAGGAGGGCGAAAACGAACACGTGGTCATCCTCAAGCACATTCTTTGGCTTCTTCATCCCATTTTTTTACCAGTTTCATGTCCATACCACCATTTGCAGTTTATTTGACCTTGGATGGCCCAGAATGACCTTGAAAAAGGGTATCAAAATGGTGATTACCCCCTCGTTCCATGGACCCCTAACAACCCTTTGTATTTGACCTTAGATGACTCCTGCGATGACTTGAAAATTTTGGTATCAAATGTTGAACTACACCTGCAAAGTTTTCATAATAGTGCTTGGGCTACGAGGTGATATTTGACATATGGGTACCATATAGATGGGCAAAACGAGAGTGCTACCAACTTGTTTAGACACTTCAACTTAAATAATGTCTGCTAATTTGCATAAACAAAATTGCCGCCATTCAAGTTGCTCCATAACTGGTTTCAGCCATACCCTGTCTTGTAGAAGGATTATTTTGGTAAAAAATGTTAACATGAGATGTTTGATAATATGACAACCACCAGAAGTCAAATACATACATTCTTAATTAAACCTAATTTGCATAAATCCAAAATGGTCACCATTTTCGTAAATTTTGAGAATAATTTGACTTCAACATTCAAGGTATCATATGGATGAACTTTACACTCTTAGTTTATAATATAAACATGTATGTGTGCAAGACTTCCAAAGTGACAACTTAACGATGTAAATTTGAATAAACAAAATGGCCACCATTGAAATTGCGCCATAACTAGTTTCGGCTATCCGGACTTGTAGAAGAAATATTTTAGGTTCAAAACTGCTCAAATGAGGTGTGTGATTAAAAACAACCAAAATGAATTCATGTCCATCTATTTTAATAAACCTTATATGCATATCCCAAATAACCACCATTGTTACCCAGCATTTCGGCACTTAGGATGCTTTAAAGGTGGCCAGTTTTCAATCATGGGCAGTTTAAGAGTTAATCTTGCACTTTGGCAATTCATATGTCTAATTCCTAACGACATTTAAACCCACCTGACAAAAAAAATAGAGTGGACCCTTTGCTTGGGTTTAGTGGGAATTTGCTCGTAATCTTACAACAATAGAAATACTACTACCTCGTCCTTTTTCGCGGTGATCATTGTGATAGTCAATTGTTCCTCCATGGACGTTTAGGGATATAGAGTTTTAAACGGCACTTATTGTTATTTTTCTCCAGAATATCTGATGATCCTTCTGCATGGCTAAATTATAGTTTGTTTCAAGTACTAACAGATTATAGTGTGTTTCAGTACTGAGTTATTTCAATATTTTTTTGTACATTTTTTTCCCATTGAATTACCATTTTTGCCGGTCATTAGCAATATCGCTAACAATCTGTTATCTATAACAATTGCTACCGCATTATTTATAACTATTGACCAACTCCAAAGTTCTCATAACAAGTATTTGCCACTCATAGTCCTCTTGAAGACTATGCCACCATATAGCTGTTTGGTAGATTGCAAACCTGAGTTCTTTTTCACCTTGAGTGAAGAGAGCCGATTAAGTAGACTCAAGAATGATCTAACACAAGGGAGTGTGCTCGCACCTCTCCTGTTCACCAACAAAATCTATAAACCAACGGCCAACCTAGGAGTGCAGGAACCTGTCTGTTTGAAATTAGCGTCACGAGATTCAAGAGACATTCACAGTTTTTGAAGAGAGACTCTCCAAAGCTTTGGATGAACTCACTCCTTACTCCTACGTGCAAATCCTTCAAGACACAGGGATGTGCGTTCCATCTACGCAACCGTTGGAAGCCAAACGCGTACGCTTAAAGTAACCTGGTGTGGAATAACCCTTGGAGCACTGCGATGACTCGGTCTACCTAGAGTGGACCGCACTCTCTCTCTATAAGACCCACATCAGAGACGAAGAGTAACGTATGCTCACGCAATAACTCAATGGAGAACTATACATCCAAGCAGGAATTGCTCCACCAGTTAGTGTAGCGAGCATGCAAAGATCGTAGCTCTGCCGAGTAAATCTAATTGAAGCCCCCATGTCCATACGAGACCTGCTGTGGCCAAACACTTAAATCCAAAAGATTCTCGAGCAACGTCCACCCTTGAATCAGTCTCTAAGGAGTGTAATAGAGTAACATCTATTGGTTATGAACCTGGTGAGAATCTTCCGTCTGATCTGACTCCTGCATGGGCCTGATGAAGATATGCCTCAACAGTATTGAGAACGCAGAGTTGACGGCGATCTAAAGGTTTCCTGCAGAAGTGAGGCTACCTGGAAGCAGATTCAGACACTACCTGTGTTGTGGAACAGCACCATAGCCAATGGAATCTCTCTTGGTCTGCCCACTGTTGGAGCAACAATGCCCTGTATGGGAAAGATCAACCCCTGCCAAGAAACGACTCAGCGTTATTGCCTCCTGCCGGCTTATCACAAGATGGCTTCGTCTAATCCAACGAGAAGTATACATTTAGCAGGAATTGCCCCATCAGACATATGTCTTAAGGTGTAACGAGCTGCCAAGTATCTAATGTGAAGCACCCTATGTCCAGACAGAGACAGCTACCAAAACAACCGCTTAAATCCAGAGAGTTCTTAAGCAAAGTCCCAACCCTGATCATCGCTAAGGAGCTTAGAGAGTCGCATGTGGAAGAAAGACTTGCTATCAACCAAGTACATCTATTATGAACCCGGTGAGCATCTCCCCTACAAGTTGACCTCCTCATGGGCTGTATACGATGTTTCAAAGTTGAGAACCAGAATCGGCCGATCTAAGGTTTCTTGCAGAAGTGCTTTGCAGAAGTGCTACCTGGAAGCATACCAGGACACTACTGTGGTTGTGGAACATAACCACAGACAATGGAACACTCTCTGCATGAAAGGGTCAGATCAGTTCTCACATGGAGGAAGCTGGCCAAGTTGTTTACGTCTTTGAGGGTAATCTATTCCACGACATGGTGAACTTTTTCGAGTTGGTAAAAAACGTGGGATTATGAAGCTTTGTCCATAACATTGCCTTTGCCAGCAAATGCGCTGACAGATTCACATCAATTACTGTATGTGAATGCATACCTTTGAATGACCTTGTCCTGTTTTGGAGGTTCCACACTTCATAAACCTATTGCAGCTAATGTCATTGTTGAGGCCAGGCGAGGATCATACAAAACGGATTCAAACTTTGGATGCATCATGTTTGGGGTGTGCAGGCAAAGGGGTGTGTCGGTCTCTCTTGCGAGCTTCTTTAGAGGTCTGGTACTTCCTCGAGGCCAAATGCCCAAATCTCTACAAGTACATCTCTCTCTCTCTCTCTCCTCTCTCTCTCTCTCAGTGGTTTGCCCGTGGGAGAGCGTGGCCTATAGCGGTTAGGGTGCTTAGCCTCTGGCGCAAATTTACCTTAAAATTCCCGGGTTCGAATCCCGGTGGGGTCGGGCACTTGCTGGGATTTTATTCGGGTACTACCAATTCTGGATTGATCTGTACATCAGCTAATGATTAATAGAATTACGCTCTCCTCCAGGTCCACTTGGAATGGGGCAAATGGATCTGAAAGCATCCCGTCCTTTCGAGGGGACGTTTAAAGCCGTCGGTCCCGTGTTCAGAGGTCACCACTGTAAGCATTTACACGCAGTCAGTGTCGAATAGAGTAGGGTGTAAACCCCTGACTGTTCCGAATTCGCCCCTGGTCTAAAAAAGTGGGCCATGTTCGGAGCGTCCGTGTCATGGAAACACGCGGCCCCGGATTAACACACTACTTGACCTAATCCTGAGACCACCACAAAGCCATTAGCAATGACTTGTAGATAAGAGCAAACAAACAAAGTGTGTGGTCACTGGCTTTATGAACTTCTTTGCAAACTTCAAAGAGTTTATTTTTTAGTATGCAGCAGATCACCCGGTACTAATTGTTTAGATACAAAGAATGCACAATTTACCTGCCAGCTCCAGCATGTGCGGACTGCCTAACCCCTTCATAGCAGAGGGGGGAAAACTTATGGTGCGTAAGAAGCCTCTCAAGCCCCAATGTAGGGAATGGATTGTACGTTCAAATGGCAATTTGATCATCAGTGGATGATGGCAAACCTGCCTGCAGACAGGTTGTTTTAGAGTCCTTCTGACCCGCAATACGGCCCCAGATGTGCAGTTTGCCAGCTGTATATGTATGGCTAACAATGGGATGTCCTGTACATATTTGTTCAGGTATCGAGATGTGAAACATTAAAGGGGGGTCAATTACATGGGAACAGTTCTGATATATGGGATCAGGAAAGAGACAGAATATTAAGGATGCAAAATACAGAGGACTAGATTGGCAAATACTTGTAATAAAAGAATTTGTGCATTGGTGAATCGTTATGTATAGGCGTTGGTAAAATAAAAGTTATTTATATATGCATACTAACCTCTAATTTAGTGAATAACTATTGAAACGATTGTAAGTACAAGAATGGATCCTCAATACTTCTATAATATGCAAATTAGTGCTTTAAAAACTATGGATGTCGACAATTTATTCTGAGTGTAATACATTAAACACTTCAAAACGCCCATGATTTCAGTGGCTCCAATTCAAAAAGCAACGCCAGTACAGAATGCAATTTGGCAACATGGCGACCATTTGGGATATGCAATTAGATTTATTAACAAATGGATGGCTAGGATTTAATTTTGGTTGTGTTTATTCAACCCGTCATTTAGCAGTTTTGTAACTAAAATAATATTTCTTCTATGAGTCACTTGATATAGCCGACACTAGTTATGGCGCAATTCCAATGCTTCCTCTTTGTTTATTCATTAGCAAGCTCAAGTTGTTACCCTCATTGAAAGTCTTGCATACACACTGATTATAATTATACTATTGTAATAGTGTAATTGTAAACTTAAGTTTAAGATTCATCCATGTGATACCTTGACCAATGAACTGTTGAAGTCAAAATCATGCTCAAATATTAACGAAAATTTTGGAGATTCTGCATATAGGTTTTAATTAAATGCATGGATTTGAGTTTCTGGGTGGCCTCTCCATTCGCAAAAACCTCGTGTTAGCATATTTTCAACGAAGAATTCCCTTCGACAAGACAGATAATGGCCGCACTAATTATGACGAATTTCAAAGGCGGCATTTTGTTTATGCAATTAGCATGCTTAGGTTGTCACCTTCGAAGTCTTGTATAAAGAGCAATGTTTATAGTTATATTAGTACTAGAGTGAACATTGTTAAACCTTTAAAAAGTGCTTGTGCTTATCCATGTGATAACCTTGAACATTGTTAAGTCAAATTATGCTCAAAATTTATGAAAATGGCGGCCATTTTGGGATTTAAATTCCTATTTTGTTTTAATTTAAATGTATGGCTTTGAGTTTCAGGTGGTTGTCCATTGTCAACACCTCATATTCCATTTTATTCCACTAAAAGAATTCATTCTAAAAGACAACATATTGCTAAAACTAGTTTGGACAATTTCAGTGGCGGCACCCTTTTGTTTAAGCAAATTAGCAGGCTTAACACTACTTTTGGACTGTCTATCATAGCAAAATTATTTATAGATGAAGTTTTCTGAATAAGTTGATACACACATCGCTTTGCCCCTCCTGCTGGTACCGACCAACCTATAGGCCCAAGGACTATAATTCAAGCAAGGGGAATTTAAAGTATTTTACTGGCTCGAACACATAACTATAATTAAAATACACTAACATTTTTCATCGAGGCCGGGGCCAAATTGACAGCCATCGGGTTTAACACGAACTTTGGTGTTAACATTAATTTTATTAAAAAAAAAAAAATTTTAGTAAAAAAAATGTTTGATTTTTTGTTATGTGTGGGCTCTATGAACGCCGTATACCCTGTTTCATAAGCAGATCATATGCAAATCCGAAATTTCAACAACCAGAAAACTAACACGTGACAAGCTGGATAACAAATTTAACCCCCCCCTTTTTGCAGGTGTAAAAACATCGGTGTTGTATATGAACCCTCTCCCTGCCAACAGAGATATTGCACTGGAAACTCTCCCAAAGAAAGACGAAACACTATATTAAAAACTTTTGCTTCTTACAAGAAGGTTATACAAAGGCCAGAGAAGAACTGAAGACTGCAGCCAAGAAGCTTGGGGAGCTCTACACACTGGGTAACCACCCGAGTTACAAGGGTTCCGGTGGTGACCCTATATGAGACCAGAAACGAATGAAATGGCACCCTCTCTGGACCAGATTGTTCAAATGGATACCTATCCGAGACCAGACCTATTCAAAAATAGACGTGCTATCCGGAAACCCGGAGCCAAGCACTTTACCACTGGAATTTTTATAAAGAGTCATGAGGAGATTCCAGAAAAAAGCGCCCCCAATTTTCGCGAACCCTGGTTTTTTATATATTTGGAATGCGATACCAATGTATTAGATCCACCTGAAGTGAATAAGCCGAATACGCCGTCTATGTAATAAGATGGATGATTTGTACTTTCTGTCGTGCACGACAGAAAGTCAAAGCATGGTTTTCGAAAGGGTGTCCCGATTGATTAGTACCCAAAAACTCTAGAATATATTATTTTTTTGAAAATAATAAAATGAATGATATGGGGGTTTTTGCTGCAATCACAACTTAGGCATACGTTAAAATTTCAAAAGTATTTTAGATCATAACAAACATCGGGCTCTCCAAAGTGTAGAAACAGTCTCCAGTGTCAGAGGTGGTGATTTCGTCCTTACAACAAAGTGCTAAAATAGGTATAGAACTTGTTTAAAGGAAACAAACAAATATTTAGTTCTCTCATTTCGTTTCACTATTTTGTTTTCCCTCTTCTTTAGCAAAACTGTAAAAGCTGTAATTTCCTAATCTTGATTAGCCATGCATACAAGGGGTTGGTCATGCTTTGTTTACATCTGAAAACAACATGCTTCTCTTGATTTTTTGGAGGGAGTTTTGATAGCTAATGATGTTGTACGTAGGCTATTGCAGGCACATTCAATCAAAGAGGTTGTATATAGAGAGGCAAAACGTACGTAATCTTTATAAATTCACCGTCTCGCATGTTTTTGCCGACCACAAGAAAACATAGAGTACCAACAATAGAAAGCAATGGTTCCCTCCGCTTCTTCCACATACTGGGGGTGCCGCTTTGCATATACACTAATCGTAGTGCATACAAATTGATGTATGTGTTAGAGGTGGCCAGGTGTAATAATAGTGCATCCGTATCATTGTGGCTCAGATACTCTTTTTTCTCATAATGCAATGGCGCGCTATAGGTGAAAGAGGTATGCTGAGACACAACCCACAAGTCAGTGCTCGTCGTAACCCTGTTAATGTTACCATTTACTTTTACTCCGATTGTTTTTGTGCAAGGTATTGTTTTCTTGTCTGCCTGCAGATAATCCTTTTTTTTCACTTTGCCAAAAGTACTAAATCACCATGTCTGGTTTGCAAATGGTACTTAATCATCGTTTTGCAAAGCCCTACTTGCAGATCTAAAATACTGCTGCTAACTGAAATTATGCCAAATCTAATTTTAAATACAGATAACCCAATTCATTTGTTTTCCATGGCCAAAAAAAATAATAATTTTGGATATTTTTGGGTACTATCATTCTGGGACACCCTAGTAATTGGAAACGATTACGATAGCAGTCAAGTCAAAAAAGGTTTGCGGTTTTCTTTTGCACCTGTTTGTCCACTAACTTAGAAACGTTCTCGGTAGTTGGTATACAACCGATCCATTGAATTTGAGGAAATTCGGATCCTAAAAAAAATCCTCCCCTCCTGTCACTTTAACCTGGGATTTTAAACACTCCATTTGAGCTAATGGACTCGCTTATGCCTATTCTGTGTTTGAGGCAGGTATCAACGCAAAAATCATCATTCTAACATATTCCTCTAACCTATCTGAGGAGACTGAAAGTGAAATTTGATTCCCTATTGTCCGCTGACAGAGACCTAGGTTGAATTTGATACCCCTATATTGCAAGTCTCAAGACCTGCTGCCAGGTTCGCTTTTTTTTTTTCCTTTTTTTGGTAACTCGGGGTGGTTAAACGACCAGAATACCCAGTTTACCCCCCGGACAGAAACATCAGTTTAGATCTCTAGGCAATATAAAGGCAACATTGCTGATGCAGCAAGAAAGTCTCACTTGATGAGGGATACTGCTGAAGCTCCAGAAATGCAGGTCACACTCAAACCGATAACTGAAAAATGGTAATGATGAAAACAATCATGCAGTTGCCTGGGGGTGCAATGTCATTAGGATAGGAATACCACTGAAGAGCATCTCCAAAGAGATGCATGGTTTCAGCACTTCATCTACTTCTTGATAACATCATATAGAAAGCCAACACCAACTTGAAGATCC